>JAOTRH010138592.1:0-13898 GCA_034768845.1 Heliamphora exappendiculata | reverse complement strand
ATTTTTTAAGTTCGTTTCATTGAGACGAAACGAAAAAAATAAGAAGTTTAATTAAAATATAAAAAAAATTTAAAAACAAAAAAAATCAAAATAAAAAATTAATTAAATTTTATGTTGTTTATTTTTATTTTTAGTGAATTTTTTTATTATTTTTTAATCAAAATTTTTTATTTTTGTTATGATTATCTCGTCGAGATTATTTGTAAAAATAAACAAAGTTTAATTAAAATTTTAAAACATTTAAAAAATACAAAAAAATAAAAATAAAATTGTGACATTTAGCCCAACAGTGCCATCGATCGATTGGTAGTTAACACAACTGGATGCACGAAGTTTAAACATTAATGATTTTTTATTTATTTATTAATGTTGTTAGCATTTTCTTTTAAAATTTCACTGCCCACCGTTGAACGTCTTTTCACCCATGTGGTTCGTACGTCAGGGATATTCTGACATCTACAGCCAATCATAATGCACAGTAATTTTTAATGCACAATTTTTTTTTGAGAAATGGTCCTGAGATTTATTGTGAGTTTAATATAAAATTAATTAATTACAAATACATTAAATGTAATAAAATATTTTTTCAAATAAAAAAAAAAACTTGTACATAAGAAAAACGAAACCACTCACAAACCTCCATGCGATAAGACTATTAGACCATAACAAAAATGAACTTACAAAGAAAGAATAAAAATATGTTACTGGGAGAAGCTTATTATTGTCTTTTTTTTCATAGGCAATTAAATATGAACGCATTATAGTCTACATTCAACTCTTATAAAAAAATTTATTGATGATTCGAGGTGATTGTGTAACCTCAATTTTGACATTTTTTAAGTCGATCTATTTGTGTTAATTTGATAAATTTGTAGACATAAAAAAATTATTCAAAAATAAGCGAGTGATAAAAAACAAATAATTAAAGAAAAAAATCATAATATAAAATAAAATACAAATAACACACAAATAAATAGGAAAAGATCAACGAAGAGAGAAAGATGAAAGAGGAGAGTGAAAGATATGTGAAAAGTGGAAAACTTGTATATGCTTCTTTTTCAAATAAAAAAAACCCTAATATTTAGGCATAATTAAGATGATTGCATTTTTTTTTTTTTTGGAACAATCAAATTTGATATTTGAAGGCAATGGATTAAAACTTATACATGTAGGTAGGTATTCAAAAACATAAATTTATGTGCATTTAGAACCATCCACTAAAGCAAGCAATGTGAACTGTTCCTTAGCACATGAGCAATGTTTCACAACCCAATGACACTCCCACCTTGTTAGGGAAAAAAAATAATCGTAACATTAGCAGAAAAGCAACATGCCTGTATGCATAAAGTAAAAAGTTCTTCAAGTAAAAGATTAAGAATATTACTAAAAATTAACAAAAAAATTAAAATTAACTTTAAAAAATGTTACCAAAAGAGCTCAAGACACTAGCATCTACCTGTTTCAACCAAAATATTTTTTATTAGAAAATATATTTACAGAAAAAAAAACGATACATGGAGAAAATATTATTTTGTGTTCAGCTATGAATTTGAAAATAATTGTGTTAATGATTGTAATTGTGTTGGTATTAAAAGCGATAGTAACAGTAATGGCATAGCGGTGGTGGTAGTGGTGGTGGAACAGGTGATGGGTGGCACTTAATATGACGGAAATGACGGGATGCATGGCGTTGATGGAGATGGTGGTGGTAGATGTTGAGATGGTGAACAAGGTGATAAGGGGAATCAATGGCGGTAAAGAGAGAGGTTGGTGATGGTGGCTGTGATAGTGGGGATGGTAGTGGCAGGGCTAATTCTGAAAATTTTAAAATTCAAAACGAGTTTGTAATATGGAGTCTCAATATATTTTAAGATAAATTTAAAAATTAATTATAAAAATTTAATTGAACAAAATATGTTTGTAGTCATGTTTCAACAAAATTTAATTTACGAAAAAATTTGAATAGAATATAGTACCACGTATATATTAAGCTTTTAATTCATATATTATTAGTTTTTTAATAATAAAATATTTGTTTAGTCAATATTTTGTGTTTGATTGTAATTGGTAAAAATAGAATTAATATTTTAGTATTAAAAATTTATGACTTAAGTATATTATGATTATAAATTCTTTTTTATTCTATTCATATTATTTTGCATTATAAAATTATCGGTGGCTTAGAATAACATTGAAATTGTTGCAATTTAAAATAAATTTAAAAAAAAATGTATAGTAGAAGGACTTGAACTTGAAACCAAAAAAATACAAAAAAAACTAACTTACCACTTGTGATTCATCCAAAATCACAAACAAAAAAAAATTTAAAATATATTTATATTGAATATAAAAGCAAATAGGGCCCTAAATTTTAACAAAACATTAGAGGTCCTAGGCGGAAGGCCTTGCTCGTCTACCCCTAAAGCCGGCCTTGGATAATGGTGACAACAATGATGATGGTCGTGTGATGAATAATGCTGGGTGAGTTTTTATTTTATCAAGCAAGGGGATAAGTTAGAGCTTGTTTAGTATTTCAGATGGGATTTGGTAGTATAAATGAATAATTAATATTGTGGGTCTCTTATGATTTTTTTAATACGAGGGATATATAATTGGATAAATAATGAGATAAGAGTTGTGTAATTATTTTTTACCATTAGATAAGAAGGGAATATAATTTAGAGCCCGGTATTAATAATATCAAGTGGGTCTGGTATTATTAATACCATAAATGAGATATTACTAAAACTTTACTTGCGGAATTATTAGTTACAATCATGCCACACAAATGCAGAATTAGTTATTTCAGGAGATAAAATCTGATTTGTGGGCTTTACATATTTTTTAATATTATCCTAACCCTCACTAATCCGACAATTCAAACAAACCCTTAAATTATTGGGACCTCCTCTCGATTAATTAGTTGGATTAATTATGAAAGAAAATAATCTCGTTGGATTAATTATGAAAGAAAATAATCTCGTTGGATTAATTATGAAAGAAAATAATCTCGTTAGATGGGTAATTCACGATATTAATAGAAAGTCCATTGAGAGTACTCTTGCTTACAATGCTTTTTTTTATTAGGTACTTCAAATGATTTGAATTTCACAACACTCGGCTAGTGTTTTTTGATTCATCTTATAAAATAAGTTTTATCCTTAAATCATCAAGTGATTTTCTCAAGTAGAAGAATAAAATTGTGCATGTCCACGTAATACAAAACAGATAATATCTGTTAATAATAAAGTGTTTTTTTAATTAAGTTTGAAAAGTTTCTTGTAATTTTTTATTTAATATTAATTCAAAATGTTTAAAATCTGAATTTTTTTGCAATAAAACTCAAATTAATAGAGGGATTTCAATTTGTTACTGTTGTATTGTTTTATGACAATAAATGTGTGTTTTATTTCTTTTGTTTCCTTGCCAATCAGATTTGGTTTAATTCACCTTTTTTCTGTGCTCTATCACTGCACAGTATAATAGCTCTAAATGAATGCTTTAAATATTCCTTCTTTTTGCAGTTGCTTTTTCTTCATGAGATAAATATATGTATATACAGAACATCTGTTTGTGAGAATATTTAGCAAGTCCCTTGGCATTACATAGCACCATCATGGTTTTTCATTTATATCATTCAGCAACTCCATTCCTCAGTATAATTGTGATGCACATTAAGATCATTATAAAACAATAATCAAAATTTTAATTAATTCAGATATCAGAAAACTTACAATGCCTTGGTTTTTTTTTTTTTGGTCCTAATGATTAGTCTCTTGTCAACCATAGGATTCACTTGTTTTTCTCGAGAAAATTTGCCGCATCTTAGCTTGGGTGTTTGCTCTCGGTAGATGCCTCTCTTCCTTTAGCCTTCTTTTATAAAATCTATTTCTTTTGTCAATAAAAAAAAAACTCAATTCCGCAATAAAGACTGTCAATAGGCTTTTCTTGTTTGACTCTTTACAGGTTTCTATTAGTTTTATTATATTTTAGACAATTCGGTTTTAAGTGGTGATTCGTAGTTACCTAAGACCATAATGAATCGATTAGATTAATAATAAGAGGATATAGAATCTCGCTTGATAAGTAATTCTATAGGACTAGTATTAAATGAATCATTAATATTATATTCTCTTAAGTATTATGTATATCACATTTTGTAGAATTAATTATCCAATTGATGCATAATTCTCTCACCACTTATTAAATTCAAACAAAAAATATATAATTTTATGAAATATATAATTTAATATCATGTCTAATCTGGTCAATCAAACATATCTTAATTGTACGTAAATATCGTACAAAAATTTTGTGAAACTTTGAGTTGTATTATTTTAACTCATTTTCTCATTGAACGTGGGGTACATTTTGAACCTGTAAAAATGCTTCACATATGGAGCAACAGTAAATTTATGACATTATCTCATACAACTCCCATTTGCTCTCAGACCTCACATATCTTAATCTTTAATTTTAAACAAAACGGTATTTTGTGGATCCTCCTTCCATCATGTTTTGCTATACACATTACAAGATAATATAAGAAATATAAATTTCAGACTAGGATTTCTTGACTTACTTTATAAAGTGAGCTCTACTTTTAACTCATTAAAAGGTATTTTTTCAAATAAAAATAAATTCATACATGCTTTCGTAGCACAAAGCAAATAATATTGTAATAAAGATCCTAATAGAGTAACGGTCCCTTCATATATAACAATTCAATCTTTTGCCCAAGTTAGCTAATCTAACATTCTCATAGTGCCGACTTAAATATGCCCGAGCTCTTGTTTTATTTTTAATATTTTTTTTTTCATGTTTTCGTGACAACAAAAAACTAAAAAATGGATTAAAAAATTGATCAAATGTTTAAAAAAAATACTAAAAACAAAAGACAATCAAATTTTGCCCAAAAACTAACTTTTTAGCTTTTTTTAATAAAAAAAACTTTCATCATATTTTGAAGAAAAAAAGTACTTTTGGTTTTCACAAAATGGGGAGGATTTAGAAAATATTTAAAACTTCTGTCTAAACCTAAAAAGGTGAAAAAATCTATCTCAAACAGAGCCCAAATATACCATCGGATAGTGTATAAGGGTGATGTTTCAGTGCACATTCCTTAATATAGTGTAAGATATGCACCTCATTAATGACTAAAATAAAGTCACATTATTTATTTATAACCTTTTGAACCAGTAATAAACAAGTTAATTAAAATGTTCATAACTAAAATCATAAAATCTCGACTCTAACGAAAATCTTCATAATTAATTCACAACCAATCACAACATAATCATAAATCTATCCAAAAATATTATAGTTTATACAATAAACATTCATAAAATTTCTAAACAATATTTCTGTTAAAAATAAAACGTAATTGTAACTATGAATGATTATTGAAAATTCATAAAGCAATAAAAACATAACAAAAATTATCATAAAACATATTCTATTATGGTTATCCAAAAATACTCATAATAAAAATTAAAAAGATCATAAAATAAATCAATACTATTCATATTATTGATCATATTCCCAAAAGAATTCATAAAAAATAAAAACATACCAAAAATTATCATAAAACATTTCTATTATGGCTATTCATAAATACTCATAAAGAAAATTAAAAGAATCATAAAATGAACCAATATATGACTGGCCAAAATGTTTTGTAATTTAACCAAAAATGATCATAAATTGAATTCACGTCTAACACAAAACGAATCAACAATACTTATCAATTAGGTGATAAAATGAAATAACAATAATAATAAATTAAGTACACTATTGCGACAAGGTAAGCTCCTTATCGGCTTACATATTATTAATGCATATTTTCATATTATATTAAATTTCATATCCAACTTAACATTCGTACTTAATTTGTTTTTTCAATACTATAGCAAAACTCAAAATGAAACAATTTTTTTTATTTGATGAAGACAACTAGTTTTGTAATTCTAAATCGATAGTGGTGTTTCTTTTACCTTAAATTATTGTATGTGAATTATTAGCATAAATAGCATTTGTATTTTAAATTGAGTTTTACGGTACTAAAAAATGTATTATATTTTTACTATTTTAAAGTAATTCAAGTTGCACATGCATCGCGTATGCCGTAGTCGTTAGTTTTTATAAAATATTCTTGTTAAAAATAAAACATAATTGTACTTATAAATGATTATTGAAAATCCATAAAAATTCATAAAAATAAAAGCATACCAAGAATTAGGGTAATTTTATAAGGCATCATTTTTTTCAAGATTCATGGAGACTCTATTTGGTAGACCCATCCATACGCACAATGGTATAAATCTAAATTGTTTATTTTAATTAGATATAAAATACATTTTGTTTCTGTACATATTTCTTACAAATCCTTTGGATAAAACTCATTCCTAGCTAAAAAATTGGGTTTCAAGGAGAGTTGTTTATATACACATCTAGATAGTTCCTTGTTTTAATCATTGTGAAACATAAATGTAACAAAATTAATGTCCAATTAAGTTAATTTTTTTTTCCCATTTTTCTTCTTTGTAAAGTTAACAAAGAAAGATTTTCATATTATTGCTATGCGGCCAAAATATGCTCAAAAAATAAAATTTGGATGCAAGGTGAGGGAGATTTTGAGGGGATCGAGTTCATTCTTTAAGGCTATGTTTGGTTACCAATATAAAATTAGTGGGATCGATAATAAAGTGAAATTATACTTGAGATTATTAATTATTGAGATGGGATTAGTAATTATGAATCATCCCCATATAATTTATTTATTTTAGAGCCAAAGCTATATAATGATGTACGTTTATTTTGTATGAATTATTAATAGATTAATGAAAAAAACAAATAAGTGAAGGCTTCGGCTGCCAAGTACCAAATGTGAGTTAATATATAACAAAATTGGAAGTTGTCATTAAAGGTGAGTTAAGTACGGCTTCCATTTAATTTCTGCAAATCAAAGGCTTTTTAATGTTGAAAGCTCATCTAACCCAAATTATTTTTTATCAGTAATTCCTTACCCCAACCCCCCATTAATAATAGCATAATTAAGGCGAACCAACTCTTTCTAATAATGTATCTACACAAAGAAGACAATCAACAACCTTCTATTTGTCCATTGATAATTCACTTTCTCTCTCATCTTGGGAGAAGAAATGGGGTTATTTCAAAATCAAACCATGTGACAATAAGGCACTACAATAATATCCTCTTATCCAAAATGTAAAAGGTAGGATCTAGAATTCCAGTTATGGAAAAATAGAAGTTCTCATTTTTTTGTGGGTAAAAATAATATATTTCAAGCAGGTAGTATACGAGATTAAAGAATTTTGGCATAAGTTCTGAAAAATTGATATTTGAATTATTTTATATGCAGCAGAATAAGAATAGTGTCGGTTATTAATTTATTTTAGGTCTAGACAATCGCAAGCAATAATAAAAATAAATCAATCACACAAATTAAAGGCTCGCGATTTTTTACATGAAAAATTCAACTCTTGTTCAAATTACGGGACTAATCCAAGTACAAATAAATCAAGTGCTATACCAATGAATAATTATAAGACCATTACAGATTTCAGTCGAATCCTCAACCTAAGCTCTTTAAACCTCACTTGTCGAATTCAAGTGCACCGTTCCCTATACTTGATTATCATCATAGTGAATCCTCATTATATTCTTCTTAAAAGTATTGAATCCTCAATATTTCACGTCAACAGAAACCACAACTTATAAACTTAGAAATCCATCTAAGTCGAGCATGAACTTTATTAGTTTTTTTTTTAACTCAAAAGACACTCAGTGATAAAACTTGAACGAGCTGGAACAATATTCTCTAAATATATTTTTAAAGCTTAGGGTGTACCTCTTTATATAGGCATACATACCCAATAGTCAGAGTTTTAACAAAACTGAAACAGCGAGACATTCGCTCAAGAGGTCAGGTAGCAGATAGCGTGATCTACAATTGCTCAAAACTACTTTAAACACTTGTACCTTGAGTTTTAAGCCTTAATAAACTTATGATCCCTAGTCGAATTAGGAAATTTACATCAATAGTTATAAAGATAACTAAATTCTTTCAATCACAAGAATTTTAAATTAAATAAAATTATCAAAATCTTACCAAATTCAGAGTCCTAACAAATTCTTTGTCATTAATATCAATAGAAAAATGCTAAGAATTGCTTAGTGGATGATAGATGATAAGTAGATAATGTATATATATTAATGCACAGTATATTGATATTTATAAAAGTGATAGGCCTCGCCTCTAAAAGATATTTAATATTGACAACTCTTTATCTTCATTAGACTATTAATAATTCACTGCTTAGTGGGAAGTAGATAATGAGTAAATAATGTATAGATATCTATGCATATATACTAATATTTGTAGAAATAGTATATTTTATCTTTAAAAGTATATTAATATTAATTTATTTTGTTTTTATTAAGGTATTATCTATTGTTCATTAAACGGTGGTTAGCATGATCGCTATCATTGTTTCTTCCAGTTGTTTTATTCTTCAATTTTTGTTATTCTAAGTTTAGAACTTGATATTGAGATTCTTCCAAAAGTGAAAGCTACTCAAGTAAGGTATGGTTTTCTATGGAACTACTACCAAGGATAAAGATGGTACAATTTCAAAGAAAATGAGATGGCAACAAAGTTGCAGAGTGGTCACAAGTGGACCACAGTCCACCCTGAAATGTTTGAATTGGATTGGATATCCACAAAAATGGTTTTCACAACAATATGGTAGAAGTCTGGATCATGGATGTTGCCAAAATAAAGGAAAAGGAATGAGGTAAACTAATCTTCCACTCTTTAATATAGAGTATGGCTTTTTCCACATTTTGATATGTAAATTTTAAATCTTCTCAATTTGAAAATTGAACTAATTTTTTTTCCAATTCGATTCACTTGCAGATTAACTTATATATAATTAATTAGTTGAAAGAAATCAAAATCTTCACTTGCAGATTAACTTATAATTAATTGAAAGAAATCGAAAACTTTACCAGGTGTTTGAGTTGGATTAATGCCAAGGGTTACACGGTAGCACGTGCGATTTTTTGTCAATTTACGGGAACGAGGGTTAGAGTTAAATTATTATGCAAAAATAGTGGCGTGGGTTCATATTGGAAAGATTTGAATTTCCACCAAAGTAAGAATTAGCCAAGAGTTTAAGTGAGAATAATATAATTTTTCCCAATTGCTCGTACCTATTCATTTGTTACGAATAACCAACAAAAATATAGGATTTTCCAAGAATTGTTTATACATTTTCTTCTATTTTTTATTAAATAAGCAAACAGAAATATACTACCTTTCACTTATGCCTACTCTAAGGGTACCTACAAAAGTTTTCTTGTGGATCACTAATTGATAATTCAAAAACTTGATGAGAACTATGTAAAACTAGTTTTTTAATTAAGTATAAAAATTCTTTTTTCACGTACAAAACTATAAAATTTGGAAGGAAGTCATAAGAAAAGAGACTAAAAAATGTACTAACAGTACATAAATCGTCAGCAAAAAAAGGAACTAAGAAAAATTCTTAGTCGAAATTAGGAAAGATAAACACAATGTATGACCGATCATTAGGGTTTAAAAAATCCGACTACCGAAAAGTATTAGTGACTTATTTTTAGTTCAATGAGATAATTATTTGTATTCAGAAAAATAAAGAGCCCTGCTCTCTACCTACACCTTCTTTGGTTTGCGCCGCCTTCATTGTCCTTTCATAACCGAGTACGATGTTAATTTTACAACAAATTATACCTTAATTATTCCCAATACAACAAATTATACCTTAATTATTCCCAATAAGATGCAACGAATTATCGAACTTAATGTGAGGTTACGTTTGCTCCTAGACCGGATGTCTGATTTGCAAGGGACGTCCCACATTGCTGTCGTTTTCGCTTTGCCATAAAGCCATGTCTTTAGGGTAAAATTAGTCCAAATTGATTTTATTAGACTCCATGGGCTTCAACCTTTATGGGGTCACAGGAAGATGCTCGGTCAGACAAATAATGGAGTTATATAGAATATTTAACCTTACACGCTTTTATGTTATGTGCATTTCTAGCTTACATTTTACATTATTTCTTTTTGTCTTTTATGAAATAGACAAGAGACTTAAATATATTGTCAATTTATAATATTAATGATACAGAGGCAGAATTGAAAAGAGGTAACTCTTCTCTGGTAGCCTATACTAAGATATTGTCCATTTTGCGTTACAAAATACGCGTTGTTCTTCCACTTAAGAAAATGCCTCTTGGTAAGTTGAGAATTGTTAAAAAAATTTCCATTGGCAATATTCGCTTTTTGTTTGGCAAATCTATTAGTATTTAAATTATTTATTTTATTTATTGATATTTTAACGCTTGACTTGTTCGAGTTTTGAATTTAATATTGCAGAACCGAGCAAAAGGAGCAGAAAACATTAAAAAGTAGTTCGCGGTGTCAGACCACCCGACAGACTGCTTGAGCAGTCCATCGAGCAGTCCATTGAACGGTCCATTGCACCTCTCGGTATCTCAGACTCTGTAACAAATTACTGCAAGCAGGCCTTTACCGCTCGAGCGGTGAAAAAACCGCTCAAACGATCCATACATGCGACAGATTATAAAGTGTGGCAACAGCTAGGCTTTTGGACAAACGACTATAAATAGGACAGCAATGGTTACATATTGATTAGCTTTATTATTATATTCAGAATCTCTAGTTGCCTGAGAACTTCTTACATTATTTTATATACTCGCAAGCTAGTCTACAACTGGATGAATATTTAGCTTTCGCGCCCACGCAATCTAGTCTATCATCAAGGATTCAAACTTTTAACGATCTGTTCGTGTTCATAGAGTTGCTTGAGCCGAGGTGTTCTAACTGAACGATGTGAAACTCGTATCCCTTATATTACCTCCCAACATGTACGACCACGCAGTGGAGTTAGGGGTTGTTGGTATTTTGCATTAAAATCGTTCAGGACCTTTTGATATAGCGCAGGAGTGCCAGAATAATTATATCCAATTGTCTTGAGAATCACGCCACACCTAATTTCTAACAAAACCGATCATGAATAGCTCGAAGCGAAAAGTTATTGGTTTGATTTTTCTCTCAATGAAGAAGACATTTCCAATTTTCAAGTGTTTCGATGAAATAATGAAACTGAATTTGCACGAAAAACGAATAAAGACTGAACTGAATTTAAAGGAAATTTTTATGGAAGTGATTAGAACATAAATTGAGACTAGATTATAGAGAATGAATAAATTTTGAAATAAAGTTTGGATAAAATTTTATTGCAAATCGGCTAAAACACAAACTAGAGCTAATATTTGAAATTTAAATTTGAAAGAAGAATCTTAAACTAATAACGGAATTTGAAGATATGGAATATGCAAGGTAGAAAAAATAAAAAAGCTTGGAGCTTTGATTTGGAGTTGATGTGTCTTTTCTTTTTTTTCGGCCTTCGATTCATATTTATAGCCCTTTAAATAACGGTTTACACTACTTGATTTCATTTTTTTACTTCAACAGCTAGTTCATTTCTTTGACTTATTCTCCTTTTACCATGTATCATTTTCATAACTATTTTTTTTTAAAACTACTTTAATATACCTGACACTTATTTAGTCAAAATAACTCTCTCATTTTTCTCTTCAGCCGTCACATTATCCATTTTTTCTTGGGATTTTAAAAAATTCTGTTTCATCTCAATTAATCCCAGTTATGGCCCAAACAGTGTTCTCATAGATGGCACCAAATCAAGAGGGACTACTTCTATGTTGGAGCCACACCAAAATATTATTCGATTTACATCACAGGGCACACATCACTTTGTTTTTTTACTTTAAAAATGTCCTTTAGTAGGTTGAGGGTAAAACTCAGTTTATAAAGTAAGTCTAGAGATCCTAATTGTGTAATATGAGATTAATATATCTTAAAAGAACGACAAAGATTAAAAAGGAAAAAAAATCTAAGGAAAATCACTCCCCTAATGGTACTACTGTCTTTCAAGTATTATTCCCATTAAGATGGGCAGAACATCCACATGTACAAAGATAAATGGCTGTCTAGACTAAAAACGCTAAAGGTTTTCTTTCCACCACTGCTGAGATTAGACATAAGGTAGCTACGTTGTTGAATCAAACTGGTAATTAGAGAATAGAATTTGTAAAGCAGCATTTCTTTGCAGAAGATGCTAAGCAAATCTTGGCCACCCCGCTTTGTGAAAGACCAACAATGGACAAGTTGATATGGCACGTTACCAAAGATGGGCACTTCTCAGTACACTCGGGGGTATGTGTGGTGAAAGACTTTGTATTGAAAAAAGAATCTAAGAGATTAGATGACTCCAACTATTATAATAGAAAAAAGTTGATAGGCTTAAATTATGGAATCTCCATATGCCAAAGTGAAAGTTTTATCATTTAGAGAGCATATTGTGGAGCTCTCTACCTTCAACAGAAAGATTACCACAAAAAACATGTCCCAATCCAGTGCAAAAAATATGAAAAAACTATTGGGCACGCTCTCATTGAGCTTGGCATGCTCAATGGTTGTCAATCAAGCAACTAAATTATAAATAAATGTGAAAATAAAAAGTCAAGATTATCAATCAAGATCTTAATGCACGTATCAGATTCTATCCCTTTGACACTTTTTATAGAGTAAGTGCTCTCAAAATGTTAAAATTGTAGTTTTAAGCAAACTCTCTATTTGGTCAAAAATTTATAATTTTAATAAATATTCATAACTCATTTTTAAAATTATAATCAATTTTTTTTTTAAAGTACAATTCAAAAATTCAACTAAACAAGAGGCCGTACCATCAACCATAAGAAGAAGAACCCAACTCTCAAAACCTTAAAACTAATTAATATGGTTGGCCAAATAATACTAAACCATGCCATTATTACTTAACTGCTTTAGCCCGTTATGTCTAAATAAATCCATTTCCACAAATTATGACCTGGAAGTTCACTAGTTTCTTATGACGTGGCAGTCCTTGCCATTAACTTCGTGATATTAATTATAAAAAAAAAGTGGTCAGAATTGTCAATATTTGATTGATGATCGTTGTACATGCTCCAGAAAAATGTCATCACGGATCTGTTGGCAAAATTGAAAAAGGGTGAAACGGTTGTTCAAGTTGAACCTCAAAAGTCAAACTCTTCCTTTGCTTGGTAACAGCTGATAATTTTTGTTTTTGTAGTTTCTTTTTTTCACTATTTTGTGAATAATTTTAAATTTTTATTCAAATATTTTATTTTCTCGATTTTGTTTAACGAGCATAATCTAAAAAAAAACATACATACATGGGTCTCGCTAACAGGTGCTCCTATGACACAAGTTTAGATGTAATAAATATATTTAAATCTATTAGTTGTGTTTATGGGTATTCACAAATCATTACTTTTCACCACTATTTTTAAAATTATATCTAAATTCATTAGTTGTATTTATAGGTATTCACAAATCATTATTAATAAATGTTGAAATGAATAGCAAAAAATATAATTAAAGTAGGTATTTAAAAAACCCTAAAATTGTGCTTTAAACTTGTATCCCATGGGCACCTGTTAACATTTACCTGCATATATTGGGAAAAGGTTCACTAAGATAATATATTAAATTGTCTTTAAGGCACTTGTTGGTAATAATGTCTTTTTTATTTTTTAGCTAAAAATATTAAAAAGTCAACGTTGTCTATTTGATAAAAAGACAAATATATTAAAAAGTGAAATCAATATATAAAATTTTAAAATATTCTATTTAAACTCATACCACTTTTAAGATATAATAATACTATCATTTATAATTTATTTACTATCACTACTAATTACATATAATTATTAATATCAAATACATAAAA
>JAOTRH010138581.1:0-13898 GCA_034768845.1 Heliamphora exappendiculata | reverse complement strand
CATGGCCATTCTCAGTATGGGACATCGACGTGATTGGCAAAGTAACACCGAAGGCATCCAATGGACATGAGTTTATCGTGATTGGCAAAGTAACACCGAAGTTCATCAAGAAAAATATCATTTACCGGTACAGAGTTCCCCATGAGGTCATCTCGGATAATGGCTCACATTTCAAAGGTGAGGTCTTGGATCTTTTTGAGGAATACCGAATAGTGGCTCATAAGTCCTCACCATATCGGTCGCAGACCAATGAAGCAGTCGAAGTAACAAACAAGAATATTAAGAAAATTTTGCAAAAAATAATCAACTCACATAAAGATTGGCCGGAACATCTACCATTTGCACTCTGGGGATACCGAACATTGATCAGAACTTCAACCGGAACTACGCCATACTGTTTAGTGTACAGGATGGAAGCCGTGCTTCCCATTGAAGTGGAAATCCCCTCGCTGAGAGTAATAGCTTAGGCTAGTATTCCAGAAGCAAAATGGCAGAGGAACCGAATAGAAGAGTTGCTCTTGTTTGATAAAAGAAGGTTGCAGGCTCTGTTTCATGTACAAGGTTATCAAACGAGGATAGCTCGGGCATTCAATAAAAAAGTCAAGACTCGGAATCTCAAAGAAGGGGATTTATTTCTTAAGGAAGTCAGGGCTCCCATCTTCGATCCGAGGGGCAAGTTCAAGCCAAACTGGTCCGGACCATTTCTCATCAAAACCATCATGACAGGTGGTGCAGTCGTCATTATGGATCTGGATGGCAATGTATTCTCCACTTTAGTTAATCTCGATCAGCTCAAAAAGTACTATCCTTGAGGTAAAAATAAAAATAAAATAGAAGCTCGCAGAGTTAAAAATTGAAAAGGCAACTCAGGCAAACGTTAGAGCAGCCTGCAAGGCCGAAAACTCAAAAGGGCGACTTTGGCAAAAGTTAGGGCATTACAAAAGGAGAGTGTCAATACCCAAGTGAAAACCGAGCCCAAACTACGTTAAGGCCTGATTCCATCTTTTAGGATACGTAGGCAGCTTCTTTTAAGAAGTCCGGCCACATTCTTTATTTTTAACCATCTTTGAATCTAAGTAAGACTAATGCAAATTAATTTTTGAATTTTGATTATAAAGTCATTAAAACTTTGGATAAATTTAAACCGTCTTAAATTTACAGTGGGAGTTTTTCATTACTTTCATCAAAATTACAAAGTTTTTGAATAAAAGGAAGGGCACGAAAGTCCCAAACTCTACAAACAAAATAAAAAAGAAAGCTATAAAATTTTCGAAACAAAGAAAGAGGCCTCAAGTTCTCCTTCTTTTTGCTGCTTGTTTTTCTTCTTCTTTATCTTTCTTCTCCCAATCCTACATCAGCCATATCTTGTATTCAGCGAAAAGATCGAAACACTACAACTCATGCATCTCCATCAATTAGCAAGATGGCCAGGCATCCTGATATGATGATAGAAACGGGGCCCGTAGTATGGATAAGAACAGACAGCCTCAAATACTAGGAAAGATGATCTGATTGCGACCAAACTGCCGTATGAACCGATGGGGGTAATAGAAGGTAGTCTGATGTAGGCCGACCAATAAGACACCAGGGTGGTCCATAGTAGTCAAAGTCATGGCAAGAATCTGCCACAAAGGGCACCGCCAGGTAATAGCTGGACTGGTCAAAGAAGAAAGATACTGTCACCAAGCTGCCTCAATGTCACATATATGATAACGGGGGCGGTAAAGGAAAGGTGCAGCACTGTGCCTGCCAGTAGGGGTTTTTGCACAAGATTTACCTTCTCCATCAGTCAGATCTGCAGCAAAAGTTAGAATAGTGAGAGGAAAGCTTCACAGTATGACAGAGAGCTAGGTGAAGAGAAAGGTTTGAGTTTACCTGAAGAAGTAAAGGGCTGCCAACGAAGGCAGCAGTCTCACCACGATAAACAACATCTAAGCCTAACAGTGTTTCAGCTAAGATAAGAGGAACGAAGGCCTTTCCTATCCACATTTAACCAGAAATGTCAACCAATGCACAGCTAACTCACCCGTTAGGAGGGACAAGAAGGTATCGGGCAAGAAGACAGAAGCAAAGGGCATAACGTCGCTGTAGTTGAAAATTGAGGTCACTAAGGTCACCGGTGGGACGAAACCTCTCAACAAGTCGCAGAATGTTAAGACAGTCACCCAATGTCAAAAAGGTGGCTTCCATCCTAAACAGACCACAAAGTCGCGTCACCTGTTACCGAGCTAAAAGGGAGAAAGTGGGAATTACAACGGAGCTCCACGAAGTCAAGTCCAAGATAGCAACAAACTCCTCTACAGTGGGGTAGAGCTCTTCAAGGCCAAACTGAAAGACGTGAGACTGAGGATCCCATAGTTGGACAACAGCTTTTAGCAATGGTTCGTCAGTCTTTACAGCCATTAGATGAAATAAAGAGTTGATACCAAAAGGGGCAACATTCAAACATTCAATGTGGGAGAATGCCTCAATCTATGAAGAAAGTGGGCTAGTCATCTGAGTGTGAGTAACAGAAAATGGGGCCTCTAGGGCTGTATTTATAAGGAAAGAAAAGGCAGGAAATCAAATTCGGCACACTAATTGTGCCGACCGCCTCCTTGGAGTTGGTGACCGCCAACTTTAAAAGCATTGTACAGTGACATCATCATTTTGACTAGACGGCCGCCATGTTGGATTATGGTGACCGCCATGTTCAAATATGGCGGGTGTATTCAGTTTGCAATTTTTGTGGCTTGTATAAAATGTTGACATTCGCATTGTACATACAAGACAGTTTGAGCAGTAAATAAGAGAGAATCACACAGTAGATGAATATCAAGCAATAAAATGGCACGAAGGCCCAATGATGCATAAAAGGTAATATAATGTAAACTTGGGCATCTAGGCCCAATAAATAGTAAGCTGGAGCACGCAGGCCCATGGATCAAGTAAATGTATAAAATGTATCAAACTGGGGCACCCAGGCCCATCGAAATAAATGTGTCAGATAAATAAATGTAACTGGGGAGGGGGGAGCTCTCTCTCTCAGACATGTCTCGGGCGAACTCAGCGGGAGGAAGGACCGGCCTCATTTGAGCTGACATCCTCGAAGAGCCGCTCGATGTCATCGTCACCATCATCACTGCCAAAAGAAGAAGATATGGCTCTGGGGCAGCTCCTGGCAGAAGAGACGGATCCTCTGAGGCGTGCTCTAGAAGAAGCAGCACGAGACCCGCGACCTCGAGCGGAGACTGGAACTCGAGCAGGACCCGAAGCCCGTGGAGGTACTATATCAGTAGCTGGGACTGGAGGCTATGAGAAGAAAAATAGGGATCAAAATAGAGTACAGAAAAAAGTGCAAAAAGAATAAACAAAGTTGTGAAGACACTTACTATAGCCGTCGGAGTAAATGAAATACTGGCTGCTCGGACAGTGGCATCAAGCTGGCGCATCAGTGCTCTCTGATCGGTAAGGACCAGCAGTAGATGGTCCAGCCATGCCTGGTTATGCTGCAAAAAAAATTTAGGCAGTTTAAATAGACGAACAAATAAAGTAAGTAATCAAATAAAAGGAAAAAATACTAAGACAAACCTCACTAAGCTCAGCCCTGAACTCAGGTGCCGGTGGAACTGGAATCGACAGAGGAAAGGGGTAGCCGTATGCGACTGTCTGGATCTCCCATGGGATCTTTGGACCCCTCATCCCTCCACCAGCATCATTAGCAGCAGCAGCGGCTCTGGCAGTAGCAGTGGCTCCAGCAGCAACACCAGCATCAGCTACCTTCGGTACTCGTCCTCTCCTCCAACCACCAGGGGCAACCGGGCTAGGACCTAAGGGACCCATCAGGTGTGCCTAGGCCCAAGCTATGTAGTCCCCTTCCGCCACTAGTAGCTTCGAAACTAGGTTCCCCACCGTCTCCATCAGCAAGTCGACGCGGCCTAGATGATCAGTCCGTCGCATGCAGGCTGGAGGAACCATCGGTATTCGAAAATGATCAAGGCCAAGCGACTGGCGAACCACTCGCTCGCCAAGATAGTACTCCCTATCAAATGGGCCCTCCAGCAAGACCCGCCTCGAGGTGAGATCCCGGTTGCGCATCAGATCTGCGTCGGCCCGATCCTCCACTCATCGCTAGACATCCCAGTGAACCTGCAGTAATTCAAAGAATAATGCAAACAAAAAATAGTAAGCAGTGAATACAATACAGTATGACAGCTAGTGTACGGGATACAGTGATCAGTGCACAGAATAAAAGTATACAACACAGATAACAACGCAGAAAATGATAAAAATGATACCTACTCGGAGTCAGCCGGCCCAAGGAGACTCAAAAACGATCAATGTCCTTCCCCCCGGCCTTTTCCCCTTTAGCCCTTGGGACCCTCAGGACCATCGGGCTGCTCGGGGAATAACTAGAGGGTCTGCTGTAGAGTTTGTCGGGACATGAAACCCGAGGGACTCGTAAGTCCACAGCTGCAAAGAAGGTGTCAACCAGCAAATAATGGAAACAAATGGAAAAATACATAAACTAAATCAAACCTCCTAAACCCTCCAGTATCCCCCGATGCTAAGCTCCAGGGGGAACTGGGTCAGTGTCCGCATGAATCCATAGAGGGTGGCAAGAGAAGCTCCTCCCTAGTCAAATCAAGCAACCCGGTCTAAACGAGCAAGGGCGCCAAGGTAATGCAGATGAATGGTATTCTCTTTGTTCGAAAACAAGGAGGTACCAAATATATACATCAAAATGCCCCGGGCGACCCACTCATAGTGGCGGGGCTCAAAGCCGTGGAAGTGGCAGAAGCGCTCGAAGAACCAGGTGTATCGAACTCGGTCTCTGTCTATCTGTGTAGGGATGGCTCTGAGGAAATACAGCAGCGCGTCAGCAGACCAAGCTATGGATGGATCAAATGGAATAGGCGTTCCACCAACCCAGATGCCGGTGATCAGAGCAAAATCTAGAGGCACCAAAGTAGCCTCGAAGGTGGTGAAATGGAAAGTGTTGGTGGTAGCCCACCACCGCTTAGCTAGAGCCATCAGCCAAACCTGGTCATTGCTGTCCTACCCAATAGGGGTATGAGTCGAGCAAAGCTGGAGGCATCAATAATTGCTCAGCTAGTAGCAGGGAGAGCATCATACCACTCCAACACCTCCCCAGAGGTAGAACCGCTAAAACCTCTAACATAATTACCAGCCTGAAAAGAGAAGACAAACAAAGAATATATAAAGGGCAGATCAAATAACAAAAGTGCAAAAAAAGACTAAGCACCCAAATCCTAGGTTCGTGTGTATGTGACGACCCTCCGGTTCTCTCAAAAGCCCTAAAAAAAGACTAGGCACCCTAACCCTAGGTTCATGTGTATGTGACGACCCTTCAGTTCTCTCAAAGCCCTAAAAAAAGACTAGGCACCCTAACCCAAGGTTCATGTGTAAGTGACGACCGTTCGGTTCTTTCAAACCCTGGTAGACCAGGCAAATCACCCTAACCCTAGGTTCGTATGTAAGTGATGACCCTTCGGTTCTTTCAATCCCTGGTAAACCAGGCAAATCCCAAACCCTAGGTTCGTGTGTATGTGACGACCCTTCAGTTCTCTCAAAAGCCCTAGAAAAATACTAGGCACCCAAGCCCTAGGTTCGTGTGTAAGTGACGACCCTTCGATTCTTGCAAGCCCTGGTAAACCAGGTAAATCCCAAACCCTAGGTTCGTGTGTATGTGACGACCCTTCGGTTCTCTCAAAAGCCCTAGAAAAAGACTAGGCACCCGAGTCCTAGGTTCGTGTGTAAGTGACGACCCTTTTGTTCTTTCAAGCCTTAGTAAACCAGACAAATTCTTCTAACCCTAGGTTCGTGTGTATGTGACAACCCTTCAGTTCTATCAAAAGCCCTAAAAAAAGACTAGGCACCCAAACCCTAGATTCGGGTGTATGTGATGACTCTTCAGTTCTCTCAAAAGCCCTAGAAAAAGACTAGGCATTCAAGCCCTAGGTTCGTGTGTAAGTGGCAACCCTTCGGTTCTTTCAAGCCCTGGTAAACAAGGAAAATTCTTCTTACCCAAGGTCCGTGTGTATGTGATGACCCTTCGGTTCTCTCAAAAGCCCTAGAAAAAGACTAAGTACCAAAACTTTAGGTTCGTGTGTATGTGACGACCCTTTGGCTCTCTCAAATCCTAGAAAAAGACTAGGCACCCTAAGCCCTGGTATGCCAGGTAACCCTAGGTTCGTGTGTAAGTGACGAACTTTTAATTTTTGCACGTCTTAATAAAAGACTAGGAACCCAAAGCCCTGGTAAAACCAGGCAAATCTTTCTAACATTAAGTTCGTGTGTAAGTGACGATCCTTTAATTTTTTCACACCCTAGTAAAAGACTAGGAACCCTAAGCCCTAATACGCCAGGCAGATCTCTACCTTTTTGTGTTAAAAGAAATAATTAAAAAAAAGGGGCAAAGAAAATCTCCCCTTTAATATTGGTGTTTTACCCTTTTTGACTCAATTTTTTTTTAATTTTTTAGGATTTTTTAAAAATTTCTAGAATTATATTTAAAAAAATTTCTCAATTTCTAGGATTTTTTTAAAACTTTTCTCAATTTTCTAGGATTTTCTAAAACTTTTTAGGATTTTTTAAGATTTTTCTTAATTTTCTATGAGTTTTTTAAAAAATTTGCCCCAAGTTTCTACAATTTTCCTTGATTTTTTAAAAATTTTCTTAATTTTCTAGAATTTTCTAAAAATTTTGTAGAATTTTTCTAAAAAAATCTTCTATGATTTTTCTAAAACTTTTTCAAAATTTTCTTGAATTTTTCTAAATATTTTTCTAGAATTTTTCTCAAAATTCTCTAGGATTCTTTTTAGAATTTTTCCTTAATTTTCTAGGTTTTTTTTCTAGAGATATTTCTTAATTTTGTAAAATTTTTCTAAAAAATTTCCTTAAAATTCTAAAAAGACTTTTTCCTAATTTCCTAGATTTTAATATATATATATATATATCCCCCTCAAATTTCTAAAGTTTGTGATTTAAAAAAAATTACCCTAAATTTTAGGATTTTCAACAACATTGCCTCTAATTTTGTAGGATTTCTGATAAAATTCTTTCTTTAATTTTTATGCCAAAAACAAAACAAAAAATAAAATTCAGCCCTTTTGATTTTTATGTCTAACCCCAAAAATAATAATAATAATAATAAAATCAATCCCTTAGTTTTATGTTTTTTCTAAACATTCAGTCCTTGAGAATTTCTTAGCAATCCAGGTGTTCTTCTTTGATTTCCGGTCTTTCTAGTTCCATCTTCTCTCTTTCGAAGTGATCGGGTCAATTTTTACGTATTCGTTCCAGTTACATTCTTGTTTTACTTATGTTT
Source organism: Heliamphora exappendiculata (assembly GCA_034768845.1). Classification (NCBI taxonomy): domain Eukaryota; kingdom Viridiplantae; phylum Streptophyta; class Magnoliopsida; order Ericales; family Sarraceniaceae; genus Heliamphora; species Heliamphora exappendiculata. Next base: position 6,568 of record JAOTRH010138581.1, on the reverse strand, counting down.
AAATTTATGTTTTTGCTTATATAGTTTATTTGTTTTGTTGGTTTACTTACTTACATTTTAAACTTATTATAAATTGTTAAATCATTAAATAGTGCTAATATTTTTGACAATTACAACTTATCAATGCTGTTAATTGTTCTAATCTAATGCACTTATATAAAAATGGTTGTAATAGTCAATATTACATCTATTTAAATTCTAGTATTTTATTCTTTTTCTTTTTCTTTCCTTTCACATTAATTTAATATTCTAGTATTTAATTTTTTTTTAGTCTAAATTTCATTTCAATAGTATTTTATTTCATTTTCTTGTACTAATTAGTTTAATGTTCTATTTTATTTTCTTCTAGATTAGGGTTTATTTTCTTCTAGCATTACTTTAATTTTTCTTTTTCTAGTACTTTATTTATTAGTTTTAAATTTCGTTTATAGCATTTAATTTTATATTTCATTTAAATACTAACATTTTTTTCTTTTAATTTAATATTCTTATTCTAACACCAACTTAAATGTTCTTTTGATATTAGTTTAGATATTCTTTTAATTTAATGTTCTTCTAATTTCATTTTTTTTTTCTTTTTTCTAGCTTTTATTCTCTTTCTTTCATTAGTATAATTTTATTTTCTATTATTTTCTTTTAGTATTAGTTTTAATTTTCTTATAAAATTCCATTTAACATTTCTTTTCTTGTAATATTAGTATTCAGTTTTCTTACAAAAATTAATTTTCTTTTTCTATAATTTTATTTTCTTTTATCTTCCTCTTCTTTTACTTTGTTAAACCAAAAATCACAAAAAAACATCATAATTTTTTTTTCAAGGAAAAATCTATTTTTCTTTTCATCTCTTTTAGTTTCCTCCATTTTTTTTTGTTTTCTTTTTTAAAAATATAAATTGTTAAATCTTCTTTTATTCTTTTAAAATATTCCTTTGTCAACTTAATTTTTCTTCTGTAGTATTTTTTTTCTTTTATTAATCACAAAAAAGCACAAAAAAATAAAAATACCTTTTATATTAGTTAATGTTCTTCTCATTTTTCTTGTTTTAATCTTTCAAGTCAATAGTGTAATTTTCTTCTCTAACAGTAATTAAAAACTCATTTGTTTATTTCATTTCTATTTTTTTTTTGTTCAAAAAGTATAAAATGTAAACAATATAATTTTCTTTTAGTAGTTTAAACAAGTATTTTCTAACATTTTATTTTGGCATGTAAGCTTTCTTTTATTTTTATTTTTTTCAAATTAGAATTTCAAATATTTGCTTGTTAGTACATAAAATATTTGTTGTTAGATTTTATTATTTTGGTTAGTTTTTTTTTAACATAAGTTTCTTACACGCTTTTAGATAATTTGATAATATGCATATTGTACATATTAGTTTAGGGTTTGATTACTTTATTTCAAAATTGTGTAGTTCATTTTTATGCAATCCGTACTTGGATAATTTTAGCAACTTAGCATGTTTGTTCTTTTAATCAAATCATATTAGTTTAGGTTGTTTAAACAATATTGCATGTGGTTATGTTTCATATATTTTTTAGTTAGAAATTATTTGTCATAGGACTTAGAATTTTATCATTTTATTTATTTTAATTTGGAGTGTTATGAACATATTTTATGTATTTTTTATACTTGATTTTGAATAATCTCTCTTCACCCCCATTTTCTTTATTTGCATGCATTTGAAAAATCATATTAAATAATCAATGATGATTAGTAGAGGCAAACCTTATGATTGGGCGAACGGGGCGCCTAACACCTTCCCCAATTCGTACATTAGCTCCCGAACTCTCTTTCTCTGGTTAACGTTTTAAAGATCAATAGCTAATTTTTTTTCTTAGTTTTTCTCAAAAACTAAGTGGCGACTCTATTTTCAACAAAAAGGATGTGCAAAATTTTGTTTTCAAGGTGTTAAAAGATTTTTCGAAGCATTCTTTGAATTTCTTATTTTTGAATATTTTTCTAAGTGACCTCCAAATCCGAAAGCCACACCCTCGTGATTAGAAAATTAAATAATAATCATCATTCAACCATTCAATCAAATATGAATAAAATAATGATCACACAACCGAGATTAAAACGCCTGCAAAACAAAGTTAGTACAGTTCTAAATCTACCCGACCTCTTGATTAACTGTAAACAAAATCAAAACGACTCTGATGCCAATTGTTGGAGGCAAAATGCCAAGATCATTGATTTGTAAACGATTTTTTTTAAAAATAAAACTGTACGGGCAATCGCCGAAATAGGCTTCAGATATAATTTTTTGATGTCGAATAATCAAAATAAAAGCACCACATTTAATTTAGATGAATACCTTTTTGGTCGATACTTCAATTATGAACTTTGATTCTCCGAGTTGAAGCTCCGGACATACCTTCTAGTGTGGGCTATGATCCTTCGAGAACTGGTACCGACAGAACCTAGACAACCTTAGTCTTGAAAGGCAACTTATGAATATAGTTCTGTCTACCCACATATTTATAGGGTTACAACAGGGACCTGTGGAGTAATTTTGACATAGACTTCTAGTGTGACCCAGATACCCTCTAGCTGTTTCTGCACATATGCAACCTCTAAGCGGTTTCTATAATTATGAAAATTTTGTAGCGATTTCTGTAATTTTCATAAAATATTAAATTATATTTCATATCACTAAAGAACTGTAATTGCACTCTTAGTCATAATCTCAAAACTAATTTGCATTGAGCTCCTGTTATTAAATGCTTAACTCATCTCCCCACGTTAAGATTTTCGAAACCCACTAATTAAATTTAATTCCTGACAATTTAATTTAATCGGTATCTTTAAAATTTCTTAAACCTTTTCGTTTAGCTTATTTAACTGCCGAATAATTAAATCCGCTAATAGGGTTTGGCCTAGTCAAAATTTATAAACTTCTTTAAGGGGGTATCGTCAATCCCGAACAATCGAGACATGAATTTCGTCAATAATTAATATTCACCATATAATTAATATCTCTATCCAACTCATCAGGACTATAAACCCATAAAAATTCGCACCCTCTAATGAATCAAAATAACAAATATTAAATATAAGCAAATAATAATTATTTCGGGATTAAGAACACAAGTACTCATAATAACCTTAGAGTGTAAATTAATTTGTATAATCAGTATAAAATTAATTACCCCAACGTGATCTTGTTCAATACACACAAAGTGTACTACCATGGCGAGTTAGAATAATAGACGACGCTATTACCTATTTTTCATAAGTAAGATGGGCTTACTAATACGCTGTGCTACAGTCGTACTGATGTTTTGTCCAATTTCATCTAAACTGTGAACAACAACTTATATTTTACAGAAATCTATAATCTGGTCTTCTGTGGTCAAGCCGTACTCTATACACCAGATTAAATACTGTACAGAATAAAGGACATCTATGCATAATATTAAATGATATTGTATTTATTACTCATTAAGATTCTCATAAAATGAAAAAATAATTTTATTAAAGTAAAATTAAATACTAAAACTAACTAAAATTCATGGTTTTTAGTATATAACCTTGACACCAATAATGTCCAACAATTTAATAAAAATAAACAACACGTTATTTTTCAACCTGGTTTTCACAATCACCAATGATTTCTATGTACCGACCGTGTCGCTCTGAGGACACAGGTAACAACTATAGGCTCTAACCCATAAACCTAGTTTCAGGGCATCTAATGGCCCGCTAGATAATGATAAGTTCTATACATTGCTACAACAATAAATGCCTCCCAATGGGGCAATCACTTCATTTACAAGGACTAACCCAAATGAGCAAAGCACCTATCTTACGCAAGTTTTTGGACTTTCATTGAGGAGCAATTGAGGCCCACGTTAAACACATTGTTACGGTACATCTAATGAACCATTAAAAAGGCACACAACACGACTATCGAAACATTTGTACGTACACGGTTATGTACAAAATGTCTAAAGGAACACAGCTACGTTATTCATATATCCATGGAAATCAACCAATATTTTCAAAATGTATCGACCATCTCAACCAAATCATTTAATCCAAGGCTTTGCCCCAAGGATTAGCTCAAAACATCAAAAATCGTGTTTTTGCAACAAACAAGGTTTAATTATTCGGCATAAAGCTTAGATTCATAGAATTTTAAAATAACAAAACTACGTATAATCATATACAACATGCTTTTAATGCAAGAAAGTTTAGATTCCTACCGTATAGAGTTAAAAACTCAGCTTTAACTACGACAAAAAACCAAAGTTGCCAAAACAAGATTCCATTTAGTTGAACGCGAAGCCCTTGGTGAGGAGAACACTGTTTCACCTTTGCAATGCCAAAAACTAAGCCCGAAGCAAGTAAAAAGGTAGAGAGGAGGCTAGGATTTTGGTGTTTCTTCCAAGAGAGAGAAAAAGATGCTTGTAGGAGAAGTTTTGGTTCAAAATCCCTAGCCACTTGCTGCCACTTATATAACCCACGTGCAACAGACCGCTCGAGTGATTTAAGGACCGATCGAGTGGTCCTACCCAAAAAGTTTAAACTTTATGCCTTAACGCCCAAATAGGATCGGAATTGAAACTAACATGCATATCTAAGCTAACACATACATAAAACATATAGAAACATGCCTTTTTGTAACTACTAAAAGCAATACGCAACACATCGTATGTAAATATTACAAAATTAAAAGGAATCGGGTCTCATAAGAAGAAGGTGAAAATTTGGAAGAAGTGGTTGGGACACTATACTGGTTGGTATGTGGAGTTGGGTGCAGTAGCTGAAGTTAATTGAGATAGAGATTTACTCTCAGGCCCCAAACTTTGGGCCACGTGAAACACCCATAAACAACCGAATATGATACCCAACCGAGAATACACTCTCAAAAATAAAAGATATATGCATTGTATATAAATGCCTGACGGCACATATTACACAGCTCCAATGCCAGAAAATAACATGTTTACAGCATACATGTAACAAAAGAAAAAAAGGAAGACTACAGATCTTCTGCAACCTCAGCAACATCCAGATCACCCTACGCAATCGGTACCTAAAAACATTTTATCCCACACCACGAACCAAAGCTCAGCAGAAACTAAACAAGCATGTAGTATAAACAAAACATGCTAGGGAACCGAAATGCAGGTTTAGACTCTCTTTCAAGCCTTGAAAACAATTTTCACATGCAAACGGAAAAACGAGGATACAACCATGTTTAACTCACTCACAGGAGCCTGAAAACAGTTGGAAAGCAATTTTTAGATCGCGATTCACACGACTCTTAAAAATAATTTAAAAATTGTCTATCCATCCCATAATGCAATACATGCAATCTATGATACATACAGCCGGCCCTCACACGCCGCAACCACAGTCCTAACACTGATATAGAGATCCTTACATAAACATATATTCCCGGAATAAAATCGTATATTATGGGATAATACCATAGACCAACCACAGGGTAAAATCGCAAACCTAACCACGGGATAAAATCGTAAACCTTACTGTAAGCCACGGGATAGGACCGCCAACCACGGATTAAACCACGGGATAAGACCGCATACCACAGGATAAAATTGCATGCCACGGGATAAGACCGCATGCCACAGCATAATACTGTACACTGCGGGATAACACCAAAACTACAGGATAACACCGAACATTCCTATGCATAACCTAATCAGGATTAAATACGTATAACATACTACATACACCACATACATGTGCCCCACAGATCCATCACATCCATGCCTAATAAAACTCTGAGTTCTACAGCATGCAACCACGATACACATGAGATATCATGCCATGTAATCCACTTACATAAATAAACAGTTATAAATGCACTTAACCATATAACTTAGCTACACATCACAAGCCGCGTACCCGTCATTCGATACCCGAACAACCGGTCCACATACCGGGACCCGTCCACACACAGGGATAACCAACATCTGACTCGAAGGCTAACACCTAAAACCTCTCACAGACCGATTCTCACTAGAACCCCACCTTAAACCAAACCACAAACCCACACGTCGCGCATATAGCCGGCACTCACGCAACCGTGCCACAAACCCTGAACCAACCATGCACGTCACACCCGAGGACGACATCACAAAAACACCTGGGCCACTACACGACCCCTGAAGCCACCACACGACCAACCAAACCGAGGAACAACTAACTCCCCTCTCCATGATTTCAATCAACATAACCCCATAATTTCATTGACTAAGAACCACTAAAGAAAGGCCAATCACCAACACGACACCCAAAGGACTCCACAAGTGTTTGAATTGACCAATTTCCATAAATCAATCAATTGAACACCATAGGACACCAATCAGAAACCAAAATTCAACCACCAAACCACCAACAGACAGCCCAGAATTCAGTCAACTGGACCTAACCCCCAGTCGACTTAAAAACCCACTAGAAAAGGCCAAAAAGCCCAGAAGCACTGTCTAGTCGACTGACCCTCAAGGTCTAGTCGACTAAACCTCAAGAACACTAATCCAGTCGACTGAACTCAAAGGTCAGTCGACTGAACCAGCCTAGAAACCATTTTTCAAGC
>JAOTRH010138580.1:0-45605 GCA_034768845.1 Heliamphora exappendiculata | reverse complement strand
CATATTACGTGTCAATCTACAGTTCAAAAGGTCATGTGGCTAGTTTATGAGGTCTTCCTTCAAAATTTAGGGAACAAATTCAATTCATAATTAGAAAACAGAGCTGCATGGTTATTTTTATGTCCATATAGTTTCTCATAGCTACTTTGGCTGTTCTGTTGGTGCTTGTCATCTAATAGGAACTCTGCATGCAGTTGGATGATTACTGGGAGCGCATGGATCTTAAGGTTCCTATTTATTTTTCAGCAGGTTCGTGCTGCTTATGCTTTCTAATTACCTATTTGACTGTTGTGCAATTTTAGTTTTTTAAGTAGTGTATGCTGCCCATCTTTGTGTCTTATGTTGTCAGTAGGGTGAGGATCTTGCTTTTATGCTAACATAGTGTGATTAATTCAGTAATGATTTCATCCGGGGGGGGGGGGGGGGGATTTTATCACCAACAAATGCGGGGTTGTGGTACGATCTCCTTCTGATATTCTCCTTTTACCCTTCTTTTCATTGTAACTTTTTCCCTATTTCTTTGGTAATTAATAATTGTTTTGAAGTATGAAAAACTTAGGAGTGCAGCCCATGTAGACACGAGTATACAGAAGAGGGCCAACATAAATTGAAAACAAATGTCACCCACAAAGTTGATCAAAGAAGTAATAAACAATGGAGGGGCCTCTTTTTTCTTTTCTTGGATTAAAATTTCCCTGTAATTCTAGGAAGAAAAATGTAAACAAAATAATGCTTCTACTGGTCCAAAGGAAACACCACTCCTTGAAAGATTAGCAGTTCCTCCTATCATCCCTCGTGATGCTGTTTTCTTCCAGTGTAACCTGGACTTCTCCCACTGTGAAATAGAAGAATCTACTCCTAAGCAACATCACAAGGCAACAAGTAGCAAATGGCAAACATTCTCCCGTATCCCTTTAACACAAAATGCTGCGAACTTCTGCTAGTAGTAACTAAAATCGCCTCGTGAGCTGTAGCAATAACAATTACTTCTTGAGGTTATTAACTGAGTGTTCTACATAGTCATGAAGATTGTTTTTTCTCTCCCCCCATTACAGGTAACAACATGCTCGAATATGTTAGGGTATTTGCCTTCAACTAATTGACTTGTATACTTGAATATTGATTGGAAGAAACAGCCCTGTGTGTGCCCATGCACTCATGCATATAAATTTGTATGTACATCAGTGCATTTGTCAACACTGTCCGAACATATGTTGGCTAAGGCCATTGGTTGCAGTAACCAGCATTGAGCTTAGTTTGGTTCATATGGATAGACAGTAACAAGAATATTTACACAACCTTCATATCTAATTGTATCGTCAAATCATTGTTTCATTGTGGGTTCCATCACAAAATATTTTGCTTCAGATTTCATAGATGAAGAAAGCTGATACAAAATAGAGAGAAAAAAGAATACTCTTATTGCAATAATCTAAAAGGCACTATAGATGGGTTTCACAGTATTAATAAAGCAAATCCCAAAATCCTAAATAGCCATAATAACTAAAATACCCTTTAGCTGACATGTAAAATAACTAAAATACTATTACAAAAGCAAGCTAAATGAGGTTATATTTGGGCCTAAATTCATTATAGAGCATCCAGTTGTGAACACTACATACCTTACGCAGTCGTTCAAGATAAGATTCTGAAAACACTGCATCGAACCCCTCCAAAGATCATATCTCAGTCACCTCAAAAGTCAAATTTATCATCGAATCTCATTTTCGATGAATTTCAGATTAAATATATTCTTCCGATTACTCTCAACTTTGCAACGCTGCCAATATACAAAAACCAACATTATCCCAGCCATCTCAAAAGTCAAATTTATCACCGAATCTCATTTTCGATGAATTGCAGATTGAATATAATCTTCCGATTACTCTTAACTTTGCAACACTGCCAATATACAAAAATCAACTTGATGCAGAACGCGATGGAGATGAAAATGGTTGATAGGTAGCGTACAAAGGTTGAAAACCTGACTCAAGGCCTTCGCCTTAAAACTTAGCTCTTTTATTAATTGAACTCTGCCAATACATAAAACGAGTCTCTTCTTTATAGGCTTTAAAACCCTAATCAAAAAAGAAAATTAAGATCCTAAAAATTAAAATAAAATCTCAATAATATAATTTAGAATCCTAATGAAATGGAAATATACTAAAATCTTATTTAAAAGATAACTAAAATATTAAACTAAATAAAATCCTAATGACAGAAAATTAGATAACTACCAACGACAATTATTAGACCAAAGGGCTTATTGGCTTGCGTCAGGCCATTGGGTTTAGCCCGAGGCTTCCAAATGGGATAATGGCTCTCAAGCCAATCAAGGGCTATCCCATCATTTCTCCTCAGCTGAAAAGAACTCGACGCCGTCGAGTTAGTAGGACAACTAAGGATGCCAGTAGAAGGAGAAATGCGACAAACCAACAGAAAGTTCTTCCTTGACTTGACAGGATGTGAATTAGTGGTACAAGTAAGCGCGTATTTTGTCTTGCTATCAACGAAGGAATATGTGTTAGCACGCTCAACATGCTTGACATCACGGTCCCATATCCATGTATGACATAAGAGAATGTGGCAAAGCTTAAGAGGAAGCACATCACACATTACCGCCTCTTTGAGCTTTCCAAGAGTAAATGTCATAGGGCATCACTTATCAATTTTGAGCTTGGTGTTGGTGATTTAGGCCATAAGATAAGGTGCGGGATAAGGCTCAACCTTTGAACTCAATTTCTTCACAGCTTCTTCAGATACGGCATTGGTGCAACTCCCAGTGTCATCACCATAGAACAAACAATATTGTTGCAAGTTGCAACATTTATGAATGATGCAGCATGCATGCTTTCTCTACAACACAACTCATGATGCACCACACAATCCAAGAGCAGACATGTTTTGATGCAGCAGACATGTTTTCTATAAACTTGAAGTTCTTAAAATAGCTGCAAGTAACTACATCTCATATGTGACTACAGATTTTATAAACTTCCATTAACAAGTTTTTTACCATTGATACCCAGGTTGGGCGTGCTCTGTGTGCTGGTGGAAAATAGGATTAACATGATATTTTGTATTTAATACAGTTTTGAAACTGTATTAATTTATGATTGATTACTGTCTGTTTTTTGATAATTAAACATCAGAAATCAGTTTTAAAAATAAATAACAAACCATAAAATGCCTCTCGAGCTTAGACCGATGGGATCAATTGACTGATCCGTCTAATCTTTTCAAAGCTTTCAGTTCTCGTATGCGTTGAGATTTTCTTCGAGCTCTTACTCCTTCGAGAGTGGAGGATTACAAATGAACTTTTGTCAATCTCCAGAATATTGGAGGGCTCATTAATTTTATCCGACGAATGCACCAGGCAAGTATTCGGCTGCGCTACCTCGCTTTTTGCGCGCGAAAGTAGATAGCCAACTTTGCGATATTTATCATGGGCGTAAAGTCTCCTAGAAATAGCTTTAGCTCACCTAAAGTGTGCCTTTTGACCTTCCTCTACCGCCAGATCTAGCTCCAATTGTGCGGCTTTTACCTTCGCCTTAGCTGACTAGAGATTTTCTTTAGAAGCCGCAAACTTTCTTTTTGCCATTTTTTAAAGTTCTCTGGCGGCAACAGTTACATCCTTGATTGCGGCGACCTCGATTTTAAATTTTTTTTTCAATTTTTTTCTTCATCAATGCTCTCATAGGTTGAAAGTCGCGAGCCATTTTCTCGTCTCTCTTCTCTGTGGAGGAATGATAACCGACGGTTTTGAAAATATAAACAATTAGGGCGTACAACAGACTCTGCTATGGGCCCAAAATGACGTCGTTTTTGCTATTTTAAGTGAAATTATTCTGATTATTGAAACTATGTAGTTTTGATCTTTTGAGTTACTACCGTCTTTTGGAATTAGGGTTTCACATCGTCTTTTATTTTAGTCGCCGTTCCATACCTGCTACGCGCCTCCGTATCTGTCGTCGTTGTGTGACCACTCTGTCGCCACTCCTCCGCCGTCGCTATTGCCGTGGATCGTCGTCACCGCTTTCCTGTTTGATGGATGCACGACGATTCAAGAATCCGTGTATGTTCAACTAGTTTTACATGACTAACGGAATAATTTGAAACAGAATAACAATAAGACAAAAGGAAAATCGACAATAGACGGAAGACGGAATCTGGTAGAAACATATCTCATATATATGAAACAAAACGACAATAGACGGAATCTGGCGGAGTAGAAACAGAGCGATGGTAAAAATCGACAACGGTGGAGCGGCGACGGAACAACGACGGAGAGGTGACAGAATAGCGACGGTGATGATCATCGGGATTTGGTGAAACGATGGCTAATTTGAAACGAGATGTAAAACCCTAATTCCAAAAGAGTGGTAACTCAAAGGACCAAAACTATGTAGTTTCAATTACAAGGATATTTTTCCTTAAAAGAGCAAAACCAACATCGTTCTGGCCCTCACAGCACTCAGTAGAAATCTGTTGTAGGTCCAGCACGCAGCGGCAACGAATACTGAGGCGCGTAGCAGGTATGGAATGGTGGCTAAAATGAAAGATGTGAACCCTAATTTGAAAGATGTGAAATCTTAGTTCCAAAAAACGGTGGTACCTCAAAGGATCAAAATTACGTAGTTTCAATAATCAGAATATTTTTACTTAAAATAGTGAAAATGACGTTGTTTTAGGCCCATAGTAGATTCTGTTGTGCGCCCTAACTGTTTATATTTTCAAAACCGTGTTATCATTACTCCACAGAGAAGTGAGAAGAGAAAATGGCTTGTGGCTTTCAACATTTTAGAGTGTTGATGAAGAAAAAACTTAAAATCGAGATTGCCGCAATCAAGGATGCAACTGTTGCAGCAAGAGAAGTTTTAAAAATGGCAAAACGAGAGCTTGCGGCCTTTAAAGAAAATCTCTAGTTAGCAGAGGCGAAGATAAAAGATGCACAGTTGGAGCTAGATTTGGCGGTAGAGGAAGGTCGAAAGGCGCACTCTAGGCGAGCTAAAGCTATTTCTAGGCGACTTCACGCCCATGATGAATATCGCGAAGTTGGCTATCTACTTTCGCGCGCAAGAAGCGAGGTAGCGCAGTCGAATGCTTGCCTGGTGCATTCGTCGAATGAAATTGATGAGCTCTCCAATATTCTGGAGATTGACAAAAGTTCATTTGTAATCTTCTACTCTCGGAGGAGTTAGAGCTCGAAGAAAATTGTAAGGCATGCGAGGTCTGAAGGCTTTGAAAAGATCAGACAGATCAGTCAATTGATCCCATCGGTTTAGGCTCGAGAGGTATTTTATAGTTTTATTTATTTTTAAAATTGGTTTATGATGTTTAATTATCAAAAAAATAGATAGCAATCAATCATAAATTAATACAGTTACAAAACTGTATTAAATACAAAATATCATGTTAATCCTGTTTTTTACCAGCATGCCCAACCTAGTGTCAATGGTTTGAAACTTGTTAATGGAAGTTTATAAAATTTGTAGTCACTTGTGAGATGTAGTTACTTGCAGCTATTTTAGGAACTTAAAGTTTATAGAAAACATGTCTGCTGCATCAAAACATGCTTGCTCTTGGATTGTGCGGTGCATCATAAGTTGTGTTGTATAGAGAACATGTCTGCTGCATTATTCATAAATGTTGTATCTTTCATGGTTTTTGTTTGTGCTTGTAGTATTACACATGATATTAAGATTGCTTCTGATTTTTTGCACTTTGGAAGTCAAAATTATGCTTGTTAAATCCCCGTGCCAAGAAGACGTGTGAGTGCATAGGCTGTTGTCATTGAAAGATTTTAGAAGAACTACCTAAGGTCAATATTGCCGAGTCTGTTGTCATTGCAAGATTCTTAGCATCAATTTTCTGATTACTGTCCTTCATTTGGTGGATATCACAAGTAGTATGAAACTTGGATTTTTTTTTCTTCATATGAACGTTTTTTTATTAAACTATTATTAAAAATGCCGCTGTTTTGAGACTATTTGGCAAAATAGCGTCATTATGAAAAACGCAGGTTCAAAATGGGTTTTTAAATTTAAAACACAATTACAAAATGCGTTTTCATGGTGACTCAGCTAGGGAAAGAGAGGTGTCGAAATCGCAGCTTCAACATGTGTTTTCAGCTCTACGTCTGGTTTCTCATGAAAAGTGCATGTTGAAAACGCGTTGTGGCAATTTCTTGTGAAAAGCGTGTCTTCAAAACACGCTTTTAACATTGCGCCGCCTTTTACTGCAAAATTCTCATCATTCTTTTCTTCCTCTGAAACATTGTCATTGTGAACCAAAAAAAAAAGGTGAAGTGCTGACATGGTTTTGCGTGTTTGCAAAGGCAAAGTATTTTGTGATAGTGGTTACTGAAAAGTGGAGGAGTTACATGCCGTGGACAAGCATTTTGGTAATTTTTACTTTGGTTCGGCTAACTTAGGTTTGGCATATATTTGTGATTATGTTCTATCCCCATCATGGTTGCACAAATAAGCTAGTTTAATTTGGGGCAAAGCAAGTGTGATATCTTGGTATCTCACATCGGAAAGGAGAGTCTTAGGTTATAAAGAAAAAATTTTAGACCCTTACATTCAACGAGGTCTTTTTCCAGGCGGTAGAAACTCAAGTAGAACTCCGCAATTAAGTGTGCTTGGGCGGGAGTAATGTAAGGATGGGTGATTCCCTGGGAAGAACAAAACCGTGAGGGCTTTTGTCCAAAACTAACAATATCGTTGCCATGTGAAGGGTCGGGGTGTTACAGATGGTATCAGAGCCGACTCTTCTCACCTCTGAGTATGGGCCTCTGCTGTCTCGCGTGAAGGGTCGGGGTGTTACACTAATTCACAACTCTTCAACAATATACTCATGTAGAAATCAACAAAATATTCATATAGAAATCAAAAGCATAAGAAAGACCAGCAACTCTTCAACAACATATCAACTTCACAAGCAAGGAATGGCCTACCTGAGCACAAAATTTAAATCACTCACCTGAGCAGTTGAAAACAATATTTGAATTAGAATGTTGGCCAGGTAGCCCAATGGTGGGGGACTGCATAGGTTGTGTTTCTATTGGGGGAATCGCTTCTACACTATTATAAGCTTGCCTTGCTGAAGGTTGTGTTGGGAGAACTAAGTTCACTACCTTTGGGAGATTTTTCTCTTCTTAACTTTTTTGTGAATTTCCTAAAAGTTAAGTAGAATAGCCACCTTGTTTCTTTGCAGGAGCCACATGCTTGAACTGAATTAAAGGGAAAATTGAATTATTAACACATGAATCTAAATTTGAAGTGAACATTAAATTTACACAAATGAATAAAAAAAATTTAACACATGTCGACTAAAAAAATGCAGCCCGGTGCGCATGAATCTTAATATATATTTATATATTACAAAACATATTACCTTATTCATTTGTGACTCAAAAGAATTATCTTCACTGTCGGAACTGAACCCTTTCCCACCCTCAGAAGGTTGATACTCCTCGTCATCATTATGGAAAATTATCTTGCTTTTTCGTTCCATATTACTTCTACTACTAGCCTTCTCATTAGTGCCAAACAAAGAATGTGCCATGGTTTTTAACCCCATAGCATCTAATCTCAATGCATTCATATGAATTGTATTTTGCCTCTTCTTCTCATACTCATTCTTTTTTTGAGACAAACAATTAGGCTTCATAAATACTTTTTATTGTTTAGACATCTTTCACAACTAAATATTTACATTGCATAAGATGGAATGAAATAAAACATTAAACAATAACATTAAAAGATGAAATAGGTCACAAGATGAAGTATTGGGGGCTAATTGCCCCATCACTTAGTATGGTTGAGTCAAGCATGCTGTGTAATAATCATCTTATTAGTATGGTTGAGTTAAGGGTTCAACTAGTCAAGTAGGTTTCTGTTCTAGTCTTAAGAGAAACCAAGCTTCGAGCAAAAGAAGTTACCTTATGGAGTTCGAAGGGAAATGTTTGTGCTATTGAGGTCAAACATGCTGACATGCCCAGAAAAGTCAGGACCATGCAGAATACAACCAAAGAAATTGAACAGATGAATAAAAATGGAGACCCAGGTCTTGTGGCACATAATTCAAATCAATTCGAGGACCTTTTTCTTCCTAATGATTGTTCTTATATTGATATTCAGCTATTAGCTTTATATTGCCAACAGCTTAAACATATTAGAAAACTGGCCACTTAATAAGGTATCAAAGGTCTGGGCTTATTAATTTAGGTCTGGTCTATGGGTTTAGTTGGTTTAAAGGCAAATCTCCAAGTCTTCAGTGTGTCTTGGCTTCAAAGATTTTAAAGCCAACAAGTTTCCTCGGTTTATTTTTAGAATGAAGGAACAATACAATTTTGAATCTTATTACTTGTGATGCATCATTTTTTGCTTCAAAACTGAAAAATATGATTTTCCCGTTTAATTGAAAAATAATATTTTTAACGCCGATTATCAATCACATCTACACAAACCATTCAAAGAGAAGAAACCACAACACCAAGATTTTTAACGTGAAAAACCCAAAGGGTAAAAAACTACGGGACATACCAAGTCCAGGAACCAAGCACTAAAAGCGAACAGAAACAATAACAGCTTACAGATTTTTTGACCGACTTCACAATCTTCTAGTCCTAAGCTTGCATGTCGAATCCTCGTTAACTGCTTTCCTCTTGATTCCCACTACTACGACTCCTCGTAGCAGCCTTCTCCGGCAGAATCTTCCGTTAGAACTTATAACGCCATCTAAGATTTGCTGTTGAATGATCTTCGGGATTTGTGTTGCACAAACTCACTCTTAAATAGTCTTGATACTTAGAATATTAAGGACTCAAGAGTTGGATTTCGTGCACCACTTATGATCTATTTATAGATCACCAAAAACTAAGGCAGCCAGGATTAGGAAACCTAAAACTGACCGCTCGAGCAGACTATTGACCGCTCGAGCGGTTATATGTAGCCGAGACTTCCAAACTACCGACAGTCTTCTGATTTGATTCCCTTAGATAAGCCAGAAAATAAGACTCCTAAATCCTTTTAGGATTCTCTTCTATCAAAACACAAGCAACCAAAAATTAGTTTCCTAAACAAACATATACCAACGATATCTAGGAAATCCTAAACGCTTTAGGAAACATAATCATCCTGGAATTGCCATAAAAAAACTAGAAATTAATTGAAATTAATTTCTTTACAAAACCAACAGGTGTAGTTGCCTAACGTTGCTCTCCTATAACTTTCCAAGTCCAATTAACTTTTGTTCTAAATTAAGAAGTGCAACTCTTCTTTCTAGCAAATTTGAGTCTCAATCTTAATATCTTTCACATATCCTTTCTCTGATAAGATATCATTAACCATCAATTTATTTCCCTTTTCTTCCCGCCCTTCAACTCTTTTTCTTTTTTTTCTTCTTTTGATGGCTCTTTCTTCTCTAGCTTTCAATTTTTGTTCTTTTAAAGCGTACACTTTTTTATGTGCTTAAACATCATTCATAATCACCATCCCTTTTGTCAACACCAATAAACAACCAAAAGTACAAGTATCTCTAAGATTATCACAATCATTACACTAGCTCTAAAATCTCAAAGATGATCATAAAATGTATAGCGCCAAAGTATAACGAATTCTAATTTGGCCTTAATTTCACTATTAATTTATGCCATTTCAGAAAATTTGCTAAGTTGGGGCAACAATAGGTAGGAGCTAATAGGCAAGCACATTGAAAAGTGTTTACTTGATTAGGGAATTGATAGAAGTTTTACCGTAAGTGTTGATAATGCAAGCTCCAATGATGGTACTATCAAATACTTGAAAAGGAGAACGAAAAATTGGAACTCAACTATCTTGGAAAATGAATTTATGCATATGATGTGTTGTGCTCATATCGCGAATCTCATAGTGTGTGAAGGTTTGAAGGAACAAAGTGAATCAATTGTGAAAATTCGAAAATGCTGTGAAGTATGTGAGGTCTTCACCTTCTAGGTTTCAAGTTTTCAAAAAATGTGTGGAGAATGAGAAGATCACAAGTAAATACTTTGTATGCCTAGATGTCCCTACATGGAATTTCACATATTTGATGTTGGAAGGTGCTGAGAAGTTTCAAAAGGGTTTTGAGTGGCTAGAGGAGGATGGCCCAAGATACCTTTTATTTTTTATTTTTTTGAGGATAAGAACATTGGTCCTCCTAGTATGGATGATTGGGACAAAGCCAAGGGTCTTTATTATCTTTTAAAGACTTTTTTACAATGTCACCTTACGGCTATCAGGCTCTTTATATGTTACATCAAATGCTTTCTTTCATGAGCTTGTGTCGGTACAATCTAAATTGGTGTCGTTGGGTAAAAGGGATAATGATATGTTGACTAATACGACAATAAACATGAAAAGGAAGTTTAACAAATATTAGGACAATGTTAATAATATTAATTTCTTATTGTATGCTGTTGTTGTTGTTTTAAACCCTCGATATAAGTTAAAATATATCAAGTATATGACAATGAGAAGGCGGAGAAATTGACAAAGAAGGTGAAATTAACATTGTTGAAGTTGTATGAGCACGATGTTAGAAAAGACACTAGTGCTGATGTTGAAAAGTTTTGTGGGGGTGAAACTTCTTAGGTGATGGAGATTGATGAAGAGGAAGATGCAATTAAATTATTTGCATCTCAATTTAAGAAACACTTGGAGGAGGAAGCAAGTATGGAGAATAAGTGTGAGATGGATAAGTTTTTTGGTAGTGAATACATAGGATCCAAGTATTTTTGGATTTGATATATTAGGTTGGTAGAAGCTTAATGGGAACAAGTATCGAACTCTTTCCCAAATAGCATGAGACGTGTTGTTCTTTCCAATGTCTACTGTTGCTTGATTCATTTAGGAGTAATTTGACTCCAAAGACGGCGGAGGTTTTGATTTGTGAACAAAATTAGTTAAGGTCTTCACAAGATCCATTCAATCTTGGAGAATCTATGGACGGATATTGAAAAGTATGAAGAAATCGAGGTTTTCACAAGATCCATTCAATTTAAGAAATCGATTTAGGAGTAATATAGATTCTTTTTATTCCATAAGATTACTAAAATGTATCATTTTTCAGAATTTTATGGATCTATAAATGCTGAACCAACTCTTGTGGATGATTAAGTGACATTTTGTACTTATAATTTAATTGTAGTTATTTTAAATGTGGAATAATTGTTCTTATATAGTTATTCTTCTATTTTGCAGTTGATGTCGAATGCTTGTGGTTCTTTCTCTATCTTGCTGTATTTTGAAATTGGAACTCTTACTTCTTGCTGAAGGCCTGAAGCTGATTAACTGGTGTTGCAGGCTGTTTAGAAGCCTAGTACTGATGCTGTAGGCTGCAGCTTCTGTTTAGAAGCCTTTTAATTCTTGTTGAATACTTACCTGTTTGGAATGCTGAACCTAGTTTTTTAGTTGATGTGGAAACTCATTTATTTAGAATTGATGTGGAATGCTGATTGCTGAGCCTAGCTTTTGTCTTTTTGAATTGATGTGAAAATGGAATGCTGGCATGCTGATTGCATGAAAATAAGTTCATATGAAGAAAAGGAAGGAGTTCAACCGACCATTGTCACTATTTGATCCATGTTCAGCTGTATTTTAATACTTAACCGAATTGTGCATTATTTACTGCATTCATAAGTTTGTAACAAGGTTATCGCCTAGTTTGGACTTTGGAATGCTGAACCGAATTGTTAGCCTTTTTTTTTGTTAAATTACTCCACCCGCCAAACTGCCAAACTGCCCAAACGGATGGGTTGAAACCGTGCAAAAATTCACCTAATCCGCTGATTTTAGAGGTGAGCGGATTGACAGTGAATTGAAAAAATTGTCACTCGCCTAAAGCGGGTTGGGTGAAAATATTCTCCCAACCCATGCACAGCTAAGTTCTAAATTCATTGGTATATCAATGAACAGGTGTGCATTGGTTCGATTTTGAACTAAATTTAAGATCAAATTAATTTTTATTAGTTTCAATTTTTTAAATTCAGAATCAACTCAATCATGTTTAAAAATCAAATTAAACCAAATTAATAAAAATCAAATTAATTTAATTTATAACCACGGTTACATAAATTTTAAAAATTACTTTGTACGTATGAAAAAAATTATTATATATAAGTTATAAAATTTTTAAAATTAATAATAAATAAAAATTAACACCCATACAGTATAATAAAAATATGAAATAAAAACTTAAATAATTAGTTTACAATTTATTTAAGCCTCGTTTGTTTCGGAAGACTAATAGTCCGTCCGGATTATTAATTCAAAAAATAGTCCAATTCAATATTTGTTAAATTATAATGGTTAATATTTTTTATTTCTTTTGTGTGTGTATATATATATACACACACATTAATCGGGTCTATATGGTTCGGTACCCGGGTTAATCCTAATCTAACTCAAGAACTGAACCAATATTATTGATTTGTCTTTTTTAGAACCCATGACCAAACCAATTACTTGTAAAATCCGAGCCAACTCAACCCATAGAGATCGGATTGGTTTGATTTTTAAATTTTTCAGATCTTTTGTGCGCATCCCTATGAACAGCCCACAAAGCATTTTTAAGGAAAAGTTCCTTAACATTGCAGTATACTGCCTAATTTGGTAACAATATCAGTTTTGCTAATATCTTCTTATGAGATTTAAACATTTCATATTAATTACATATTTGAAAGTAGAAAAAAAACTAAACATAAAAACAATGATGTAATAACTTTTTCAAGTTTAAACATTGTCATTACTCTACAAAACTTCCACCCATATTGAATAGTGTATCATAATTTATAGGTAACATGACTGACCACTATTAGATAGCCCAAAATATAAGGGTCTAAAATTAGTTTTAAGAGCTGCGTAATAAAGGAAGTGGGTCCTTTGATTGTGCTGGTATCTATGATGATAAAAAATTCCTCCTCAAAACCAAATCAAGTGCATAATTTTTTTAAGGAACCATGGCAAATAACCTATTAAAGCGCACCAAGTAAAGACATTTCAGTGTCACCAAACAGTAACTAATGCTCAAAGGGCAATTCAAGTCCTGCGTGCATACACCACATTTGCTGCCAGTATTAGATTTATACATATATAGGCTATTTTGAACACCAAAACTTAATTCAAAAAAAGAAATACCGGCAAATGCAGAGATGCATCCTCATATTTTATTGACAGATAGTTGTATTAAAATGGAATCATCAAGATTGACCATTATGCTTTCAACAAAAACATGAAAAAGTAATTTGAGGAAGTTTACTGTATTCAATAAGAGGTTTCTCCAACTGTTGATGGGAGTTTCAGTCTAAATTAGTGAAAAAATTCACAAAATCATTGAATATCGAAAAAGGATAGAAGTACTTATATACATATCCTAAATGACTATATTTCTCTTTCAATGGATGGATCTAATGAACCGATCCTCAATGAAAAACATTCCAGCATTTATTTACAAGTAAATCATGCCTGGCTAAAATTTTATACTCATTATACCTTGGCAGTTAACAAAATTTTAAATGGCCATAACTTTGTGCTTGGGTGTCCATTTGGGGATTTTTTTTATTTTTTTGAACTCTAAGAGAACTCCAAAGAATAGTGGATTGTTGCAGAAATTCTTCAAGAGAATATGCCAATATTACAGAAACTAAGAAAACCCTAGTCGAAGAGAAGAGGGTGGAGAGAGAATCAAAAGTGATTGACCTTCAAGTAGAAACGATCTAATTGATTTGAAACTCCAAAAAAATTGTTGATCTGCGTTGAGAATCCATCTAGATTAGGGCATCTAATTGTGGGAGAGGGAGACAGACAAAGTTGATACAAATATAGGTAGGTTAGGGCGTTATCAGGAGAGAAAAATGAGTAAAATAGAAGAACACATACATGTTGCTCGATCGAATGTAAAATAGAAGATTAGGGCTTCTAATCACGGAAGATGGAGACACACAAAGATGATGAAATTGCGTTGTTGCTCGATTAGATGATAAAAAGACAACAATGTTTTGCTCGATCGAGCCATTGAAGGCAACGAAGCAGAGGGTTGAGCAATGTCGGTGACCTAGTTAATTTGATTTAGGTATTTTCCTACACACAATTGCATTGCCAATGTTATAGGTTGGCGCCTAAAAAATTTATGGGTTGGCGCTTAAAGAAATATACTGCTTTTACGATGCAGAGTTATATGTTGGCAAAATAAAGATTTTTACCAACGTTCATTGCGTGGCTGAACGAGGAAGATTGCTTTCCATCCTTTGAACGAGGAAGATTGCTTTCCAGTAGACATGATTGAGACCTTGACTATTGAGACACCTCTCCATAACTCACCTCAAAAACCGGTAGGAGCCAATTTTGTAACACCCCGCTCTCGCAAGGCACCAAACCTGTACAAATTGACGTGATCCCACCGCAGACTGGTAGGCAAAGAGAAAAATAAGGGATAAGGATATTAAAAGATCAAACAAGAACTTCTATGCAACTACAGCATCTTAATGTCAAAAGATGTATACATGAGTTACTAGGGATTCGCCATCCCAATTGTATACATTACTTCTAAAACATCAAAAACTTTCAGAGTCTTATACATGAAGCTCTGCTAAAACTAAAAACTAAACAAAAGAAAATTGGACCAAAACCATTCCCAACACCAAATCCAAAACTACTCGACGACACATGTGGTGAATCAACTCCTAGCCATTTATGGTATTTACAACCACAAAGGTTACATGAGAGTGTACTTAGCATTATTATGAACAGAAAAGACAGTTATTTAGTTAAGAATAACTAAAAACTCTTTCTAAAGACAATTCATCACATTTTCCACTAAAAACTCTTTTTGCATAAGCAGTTTTCTTCCTTATGCAAAAACTTTTTCCTGTAATCTTTCCAAAATGGCAGCAATTTTGTTATAATCGCGCCAACTTGGAAAGGTTGAGAAAGTCTAATGTTCATAGCACTGAAATTGTTAACAATCGTTTGCAGATCATGAATCTGGTCTAATATCGGTTTGCTATCAGTCATATGAAAATCAAAGTGTTCAGCAATCAGAAACTTGTTTGTACCTACTTGAATTCCAGTGCATTCCAAATTTCTGTAACAGTCTTTAATTCTTTGTAGAAATCAAATAAGTGATCTGACAGTCCATTCAAAATGTGGCCACGACAAAGCAATGCATCCTGAGCGCGTTTAAGCCTTGCTTTTTTGAAGTTGTCAATTCCAGATTCAAGAGGTTCTAGAATGGCTTCAAGGTTCGGGTCCAGAATGTAATATAACTTCAGCGTTGCCAGAAGAAAAACCATCTTGTCCTTCCAGCGACTGAAATTGTTTCCATCAAACTGATCGAGTTTCACAAAGTCCTGGTTAATCATCTTCACGGTTGTTGTGTTCTTCGCTGCCTCCATTCTTCAAAAACAAATTACGTTCTAAAATTATTGGAAAAATTGTTGACAGAATATTTCGAGGCGTTTCTAAAGACACTATCTTTAGAACGTAATTTGCCCCTACTACTAAAGTCTACTGTCGGGTTTTGGCAAAATCGTTCTCAGGATACAATGAATTTGTTCCCTAAATTTTGAAGGTATACCTCATAAACTAGCCAAATTACCTTTTGAAGTGTAGATTGACTCGTAATATAGTAACACATACAAACAATATATCAAGACTAGAAGTAGACAAAAAGTTCAATACGAAGGAAAGTTGCAAGACAGTTCAAATACAGAAAGTAAAATCAGATTTGACGGAAGCAGACTAGTACAGTAAATCTTGAAAAGAAGACACTTACAAGCAGTACAGGACAATTTAAAGGAGTGAAAAATAAAGAGAATATATTTTCTGACTTTTCAACCACCTAGATCAGTAATCTCGTATTCCCTTATAGTCCTTGACGCATGCATGAGCTTTATCTACTTTCGAAAGAAAAACAGTCTTTGGCTGATGACTCAGCCACTGAATGTCTAACTGATATTGGTCAGAGATTCTCAAAGTAAGTTTCAAATCTAACATCAACATAAAATGGCATTTGATTCTTAGTTGTCCTGTGAGGTGACCGGCTAAATCAGGCCTGATAATAACCTCTACCTAAAAAACCTCTTATGTAACAGCATCTCCAGTAGTGTAGGATCTTGGAGTAGCATTTCTAATAACAGTGGGAGCCCATGCTTGTTGAAGGCCTATTGCCATTTGTTGATGCTAACTCATTTTCATTGCAGGCTTCGTAGTAAACTGTATTTACAATGGGAAAACAATATATGCATCTAAATGAGATTTCTGCCCGTTCCTTGGGATGGACAATGAAAGTAAAAGTTTTTCGCATCATAGGACCGTTCCAGTCAAGAGATTGCAAAACAACCTACAAAAGGTTCATAATAATCGATGAAAAGGTATTTCCTACTGCAAACATTTGCATTAATTGAACATGATTATTTGCACATTATAAACTTATTTCTTCGTTATTATAATACAGGGAATGAAAATGCAGGCCAGAATGTTTGAGAATGTTTGAGAATGATTTTGAAGCATTTGCCAATACATTGAGCGCATCAACAAAACCTATTACATATCAAGGGGCGTATTGACAAAGATAAGCCCGGCATACAAACGGCTTGTAAATGATGAGCATAATTGCCATCTTACAATCAAGAGTTACACAATAATTGAGGAAATTGAAGATGAGGATATAGACCTACCACCTAGGGAGCTGAAGCTACTTCCTCTTCACAATTTGGAAAACCTGAAGTCATTACCCTCACAAATTGGTAAGACATTTAATCATTTCATTACTATATATAAAACAGATTATTGAATATCACTATGCATGTTTTTAACAGACATTGTTACTATCGTGGTTAAAGTCTCTTCCGAAGAGAAAATAAAAAGAAAACGTGATGGCATGGATCTTTATTTCCGAGACATCACCATCTGCGACTCTCAGTAAGCATACCTCCATTTTTATATCTTCCGGACTTAATAATAATAATTTCAACTTATGAGGAACATGCTGATTAACACAATATATTGTCTGCATAATCTTAAGTCTTCAGCTTGTGACTCTTAACAACTTGGGGTCCATTCATTAGCAACGAATGTGAAGCACTGTAAAAAATGGCAGTACCCAATCCAATCATAGCAGCCACAAATTTGCAAATAAAAGATCTGTATGGTAAGTGGCTACCATATCGTACTCCAGTTTACAAATATGAACGAAAACATATTGTAACATTTTGCTATGCATGTTAGGCAAAAAGACACTTTCCACCACTCAAGCCACATAAATCGTCCTCCAACCAGATATCAAAGAGGCAAGAGAGCTAAAATCATTGTAAATGTGCAGCCCACCATATTTTTGTCAATAAAGTTCACAATTTAAATCAATGAGAAAGTTACTATTGTTCGCCCACAACAATTTATTTATTTATTTTTAAATTGTTGTCCTTTCTCCTCCTCCTTTTTTGTTTGTTTGTGTTTGATATTATATATCTATGTTTGTTTGGTTGTGAATCACAGATGTTCCCCTTTCTTTTGAGAATTTTTTATTTTTCTTTTTTCTGCCTTTTTTGTGTGGTCATTGATAGTTTCATTGGCTTCGTTTATGTGGGTTCTATAAATGTTTTTGAGTACTTTGATGGTGTTTTATCATTTATTTCTATCCCCGCTTGACAGCACAACATTCCATTTGAATTCTATGTTGACAATGGATCATGGATGACTAATATTGTTGCACAGGAATGGAAATATTCAGGTGCAATTCAATGCCAGTGAGACTTTTGATTTATCACAAGTATGAAGTTAACCATGAAACCTCTTTTGAAACCTTTTTGTGATGAACACAAACCTTACCCCGCACATAAGAAGGCTTTCCAAAACTTGAAATTGGAAACAATTAAGTTGGTTTATTCGATAAGACCAAAATATTGGGGTTAGGTTTTAGTTGTATCTTAATTTTAATTATAACCAAGTTGAGGTATCTTCTCTTAATGAGTTCTTCTCAAGAATCTCTCCATCCTCTCCCCCATCTGTGTGCTCGTACTTTTGTTTGTTAAACCTTGATTATTAGTAATCTTTGGACTGGCTTAAATTTCTCTAGATGGGCTTTGTCTCCTTTTGAACAATGGTCCAATAGGGTCAGGTTTTCCGAGTAATTCTTTGTTCCGCAAACTTCCTTTTAATACACCCACCCACTGCAGATGCTATCGGGTTGTTATTATTGCAATTGGAGGTTCAAGCGAACTAACCCTGTAGTAGTAAGCTTGGTATTATTTGAAATCAGCAAGAACTAGACAGTTAATAATCTGATCCTTTAGAGTGAGGAACTGCCTTTAAGGGTTGCTAATTTAATAATAATCTTTGTAAGTTCAGACTGACTAATAGTCGTCACCTTCAATATTTTCAGGAGTTTGAATAACCAACAACTTTGAAAGACATGTCCAGAAATTTTCTGAAACTCCTACCGCAACAATATTAAGCACCATCAAGGATATCTTACATTCTGGTGATATGATATGTACCTTTTTTCATTAACACATCATTTGTATTGTTATGAATTAAAACAATCTATGTAATAAAATTATATTTGCCTACAAGAGCACACCTATTGCATAAAAGCATCTGTCAAGACTATATTGCCGCAGAATCAATGTTGGTATATGTCTTGTAGAGGTTGTTGAAGAAAAACACTTCAAGATTTCGGCACCACATTTGCATGTGATATGTGCCACATGAACGATGTTATAGCAGAATCATGGTATACCGACATTAGTATATTATTCATTTCTCCTTGTAATGTTATTGACAACTAAACAAATATATTCATTGTAGGTGCCGCTCGAGCTAGGAGATACAACAGATGTTGCGCCCATAATACTCTTTGGAACCCAAGCGGAGAAACTATTCTCATGTGACCCAAAATCTTTTATGTATCTTAAATATGGAGAGCAGAGAAACTATTCTCATGTGACCCAAAATCTTTTATGTATCTTAATGTGGAGGTAAACAACATGTTTTGCCTATATATAACATTGCACAAAGCTTGCAAAATGGCATGTGTGTGTTGTTAATTTTTATATATTTTTTTTGGTAGGAGCAACTTGATTTGCAAGAAAAATGGATGAATGGACGCACACACATAGAGTACGTATTACTTCAATGTGAAGTTGGCACAGAAAAAAAAATGCTCCTCAACTCAAAATCATGTTAATTGAAGAACCCAAACTTCTATAATTCAAGTTTATGATTATGTAGTATTGTACTCTTTTTCCTTCTTCCCAAATTTGGATCGTTTAGGTCACATATAGTATCTATGACAAATTTCACTTGTGCTACTTATAACTTTTATTTGTTAAGTTTTTGTTGTTTAGTAGTTATAAATTTACAATTTCTCTTATTATGTTTTTATAATTTAATCTTAAAGAATTTATAACTTCCGTTTCCTCTTTATTTTGTTTTTAATGACTGCATAACCCACGCAAAGCGTGGGCATTTGACTAGTGTGTATATATATATATGTATGTATATTTTTCTATTATTAGTTTCGGGCTCGAAATTGAACATCCAGGAAAATGTGAAGTTGAATGTATTTTCAGTTTTTATGAAACAAATTTGTTTATTTTGATTGAACATTAAAAAAATATTTATTTATTAGTTAAAATATAAGCATTTTCTTAGTTGGAATTTTTTTTCCCCTTACTTGGCCCCTCCATCTCAAAATTCTAGTTTGCCCTAAGTGACTAAAATGTTTCATCTTATATCAATTTATTTAATAAAAATTAAAATTGTGAAAAATTAATGTTACTTTTAAATTGAAATAAGAAATTATAAACACGCTTTAGGTCCTAGTACATAAAGCGTGTATGTCAAACACGCTTTTATATTTTTATACATAAAACGTGGTTACAAAACACGTTTTTATACTATTATACGTAAAACTTGTTTAGTAAGCACGCTTTAAACTTAACACATAAAACGTGTTTACTAAAAGTATTTTCATTAAAAAAATTGTTTTTACCAAACACGTATATAACGTTGATTCATTACGTATTTTTAAAAAATCGAAGTCAGGATCCTCCCAAAAAACCCTTTCCTCCTCCAAGAAGTTCTTCTCACAGAACTCCTCTCCTCTCTCTCTCTCTCTCTCTCAAACGTATTTTAAACCTTTCTTCTCCCTCTCGATCTCTCCCCGTCTCTCTATGCTTATCTATATCTCGTCTCGACTTAAGGTATGTTTTTTCCCATCAATTTCTTTAATTTTTGTTCATTTGGTTGTGATTTGCTCAAATAGATGATTTTTTTTTCTATTGTTCAATTTATTTTTAATTTATTTTTGTGAATTTTGCTGCTCTATTTGGTTGTTTGGAAAATTGATGACAATATACGTGCATAATTTTTTTTTGTGATTTTTAATTTATTTATTGAAAAGAACACTTAACGGTTGAGATTGTTTTACCTAATTGAGATTTCGCCCATTTTTTCGCCAAACCCTAAGCCTCTGCTGAGCG
The DNA here is from genome assembly GCA_034768845.1 of Heliamphora exappendiculata. Classification (NCBI taxonomy): domain Eukaryota; kingdom Viridiplantae; phylum Streptophyta; class Magnoliopsida; order Ericales; family Sarraceniaceae; genus Heliamphora; species Heliamphora exappendiculata. Next base: position 25,102 of record JAOTRH010138580.1, on the reverse strand, counting down.
CCTCTTTACCTCCTGTTATAGTTGATTTTTTTTCTCGATTTGTCCTCACTCCCTCCCTCCCAAGGATTCCACCACTGCCCCCCACAACCATCACCACCACTGTTGCAACGTAGTCTCCGCCACAACCACCATAGCCCCACCATCGTTGTCGCTGCTACGCTGCCACCACAACCACCACACTGCACCGCTGCCATCGTCTTCAAAATAATCCAGTACTATACATTTGTGTTCTTCATATTCATGGATGGATTTCTTTTGGATTTATCCTCTCTTTATTTTTGTTAACAATACTCAGTTTTTTTTCTATTTTTCTTCCAATATAATGTTGTCTTGCTACGCCATTTCGTTTCTAATACACTTTCTAAAATTGAAGTATTAAGATATCGATTCATTGATTCAGTTTTTTTGTATGTATTCATTGATTCATTAACTCGACAAAGACGATGAATATGCATTGCAAGTGAAATAAACCTATTTGGGTGTATATATATATATATAAAGAGAGATTCTTTAAATGATTCATGCATTTTGATTAGGGCAGTTTGATTTTTGATTGTGATGCGGGTATGAAATAAGTTGCATAGATCAAATTTGAATTTTAATACATTTATATGGTTTTATAAAAAAATATAAACATTTGATTATTAGAGGTTTTCAAACTTGGAATAATATGTTAATATAAATTTTTATTGTTTGACTCTCTCTCTCTCTCTCTCTGGATAGATAATAGGTGGTTCAAATAGTTACTTTTTTTAATTTTTTTTTGGTTTAATTTTACAATTTTCTTTGTTCAAGGAAAAAAATCTTAAAATTTTACGATAAATCTAATAACAAAAATCTAGTAGTGTGATCTTGGATTCATCATCAACAAGAACTTCTATTCAGCCATTTGGGAGAAAATGGAAAATTATTTTCTTCATTGATTAAATTTATTTCTATCTATATATTCATTCTGTTATTCTTTTGAAGATAATTGAAAATCATCTTTTTAGATCTAAAAGTAAGTTCTATTTTTTTATATTTTCTACTGTTATGCTTAGGCCATGTAGAACTTCAAAAGGCTTATAATATAATTTTTTTAGAAATTAATTATGCTGTAATTGTCCGAGTCCCTTCTAGATACCTTATTTCTTCATAATCTTTTAGTTTCTACAAGGTAAGAAAATGACTTAAATTGTTTGGATCAAATGTTGAAATTACTTATTTAACCTAAATATAGTAATTAAATTTACTTTAAATTATTTGCGATAACTCTAATAATGAAAATATGGTAGTATGACTTTGGGTACATCATCAACAAGAACTTCTATTCAGCCATTTGGGGAGAAATGAGAAATCATTTTCTTCATTGATTAAATTTATTTTTATATCTACTTATTCATTCTGTTATTGCCATCCAAAAATGACCTACAAAGAACTAAATGTTATGCAATCAAACACCTTCAAAAACTGTCAACATCAAAGCACTAACCACAAAGCTTTTGACATTGCTTCCACATATTACATCTCTATACCAACAAACATACTAACCGTAAGTGACCCAAATATTGTCAATTAGAGACAACACAATTACATTTTCACAAAAACGGCTATTCTGCCAACTGGAACAACAAGCAAATCAAAAAATACAAATATTAAAAAAATTTCAACAAAAGGTATACATGTAGAACATGCAAATAATTTATTTTAAACGGAGCTACAAATCGTAGAAACATTTCTCATTCCTCATCGGAGAAGTAGGACTCAGATAGATATTGCTCGTTGAAAAGAACATTTTGACGCTCCTCCTCTATCAATGGTTTGTTGCTTGCAATCGCCATTTCTGTTGCTAGTTTAAGCATGAAGTATCGACACATTCGCGTCAACATTCTGTTGGTTTCTCTTCGTATCTTTCGAACTGCTATTTCATAGTCATCCTTATTACATCTTAGCATTGTCAATGAATGCAGGCGAGGGACCGATCCTCCTAGGTTACACAGATCATTAACCAACCCCTCTTGCTCTTCAACCCTGAACTTCCACTCTTGTCGCAGACCGACGTAATAATCTTTAGGACTAAAGTATTTTTCGTTCCAATAGTCGTCGTGGATCGTAGGTAGTAACCACTTCTCATTATGATTGCGGCTACTCCCACCGACATCGCGTCTAGAGGCCATTGTGAGAGAACGAGATTGAAAATAATAACAGAATCCAGTGGTAACTACACAGATGCACACTCATGGTTAGCCATGTATTTATACTTACAATTTTCAACTTCGATACAGGGAGTTCATTACAGTGTTTGCACATGTTCATGCTTTATCGTACTGTCGGTGATGAGACAAATTAATGACTTGGTCGGCATGGCTTTCTAACTAGTGGCACTGACCAACTGTAACAAATTGGTACGCTGATATTGATTTGACATCAGCTGAATTTCAGCCATGTGACCCTGTATACCTATGAAGAACTACATCAAGGCCATCTATTCAAGCTATTTTATAGAGATTTTAGATCTACAAACAAATATATAGGGCATTAAAATCTGTAGCCATTTTTTTCTACGAGTGGCATTCCCTTTTTGCCTCTTTTATAACTTTTATTTAGTTATAAAAAAGTTATTTTTTCACATTACCATCACAATATTATATAAAATATTTACATATAGAAATACGTTTTCGAATTGGTCCATAGCCCTTAGTTTAAGGTTTTAAGCTTGTGTATGATGTTATTTGGTTATTCGAATGTTAAAATATCATATTAATTATTTGAATGTTAAAATAGCGTACTATGTTGTTGGATTTTTAAATAACAACCTATCTGTTTTAAGTTTCTTGCTTGGATTGAGTTATAAATATATTTTTTAGTAAACAATGGAACAGTGATTCTAAACCGAACCCAAGTTTTGATAGGTTGGTTCAGGGTGGTTTGACTACATGATCGATTTGGTTTGGGATCCGAAAAATTAGAACCGTTTGAAAATTGGTTTGGTCTTGAGTTTCGTAAGAAGCCAAACCAAACCGAGCCACGTGCATCCCTCGTTGTTTGCTTCTTAGCATAAAAAATTTCGTCCTTGAGACTAGGAAATGATTTAGGCAATTTCGAGAAAAGCTAACATTTCAGAAAGAAGACCAATTTATTAAAGTTAATGAGATTCACATGTTATTACTTCTATGCTCTTCACTATCACATGCTGGGGTCATGTCTGGGTCAAATATGGAGACACAAGACAACTATTAGCTAATGACGGCGATACATCACCTATTATTACTTCTACTGTTTCATCACTGTGCCTAATCCACTCTGAGTCTCTAAGGTTTTTGCCACTTCCATTTGAACTATAACAACCATGGGTGATAACTTCTCTTCCACCTCCATAGGTTCTCAGCTTGCCCTAAAACTGATAATTTCCTTATTGACAACTCCCCAATTGGTAGCATCTACACACGCACAACATAGCACATATTACTTGGGTATTGGGTTGGGTTGGGGGGAATTAAGGCAAATACAAGTAGAAAGTCAACCTTTCGTGTTTGGTCCATGAATGTTGCTGACTCTCTAATTGAGCCATTACCAATGCCTGTTGTATATTTGAGCTGCTTCTGTGCCAGCACAGACACGGTGAGAATTATGGACTACTCATGTCATCAGCAATGTGTATTTTGAGCAATTGCCAAAACAATATCAAAATTAGGTTTGATTATTAACGATGATGATAGTATTACAAATGATGTAACTCATAGAGATGTTGGTTAGTTGGCTCACGTGGAGGGGTGCTTCCGGCATTCTGTGTGATTGATGGATACCCAACTGTTCCAGCCAGTAAAATAAAGGAATCCAGACACTATTCCGATATGGTAATTTCTTGTATATTAACCTATGGAGACCCAACTCTCGACTACATAGACAAAATCAACAAGCACACTGTCCCTACTTGACCGTGCCAGTATTGGACCAGGTTGTGAAGTATGTGATTTTCTCCAACACTTTGTGATAAGAAGAAGAGGCCACTTCAACATCAGTTTGCAGGTCAATACGAAAAGATAACATCAAACTTGGTGAAAAACTGAACCTAAACCAACAATTACAACTATTTACTCATTTTAGTGTGGGATATGATGTAACTATCATGGTCTATGTGATGCACTCAAACATAGAACATGATTTATCAAAGGGAAAAGCCAATATGAAGGTGTTTTTAGGCCATATGATAGCAACATTGTATTGTGCATGCTATTACGAAGCATGGGAGATGATTTTCATGATTTTCTATGTAGGACTCGCCATGGATGCTGAGGTCCCTGTTGAGGTGCCTGTCCAGAGGGTTCGCCTATTGGAGCTGCCACATCGAGCAGATTTGCTGTGGGAGCAGGAGGTATGTACTTAGTTATTGTACTTACTCTTATTGATACAAACTTTCATTGTGTTAGCGAGAAAATTTTATTTGCTCTCATACGCGCATCTCTTCATGTAGGACACATCCTCCTTGACTTGCCGTCGTGGGTATAGTGGGTTCTGGGACCTGCCCATTGATCCCCATGTTCTTCGACAGCTGGATCATGCAGGCTTCTACGAGGTGTCTCGTATTAGCTTCATACGTCTAGACCACTGCCTGATCACTGCCCTGGTCGACCGGTGGAGCCAGGAGACCCACACACTCCACCTGTCAATGGGAGAGTGCACCAACACGCTCCAGGATGTCTTTATCCTACTTAGATTGCGCGTTGATGGTGCACTTGTCATCGACCATGATTGGACACGCAGCGCCGCCGAGTGACAGCAGATGTGTTTCGAGCTACTCGGGGTCGCTCCAGCAATTGAGGACTTCAAGTCCGCCAACCGACTTAGAGCCTCGTGGTTTCAGGAGCACTTGAAACCAAGTCTAAGTCGATATCACGCCCTCGACTTCGAGGCACGTGAACACGCTTAACAACCTTATAATCTAAGCCGATCGATGAAAAAACCTTTTTATGTAGTTTAATCCGTGCTAAGAACCTCCTTTAAAGAAAACATACTGAACTCAGATTGTTTAAAAAAAATTATTGTTTCTCAAACTCCATCTCAAAATATTCTAAGTAAATTTCTTAAAAAGTTTGGCAAAATTTTATATGTTTTTCGAACTATCCCAATTTTTTTTTCTGTAAATCTGTCAAACTCAAATCATCATATATATACATACTCAGGCACCATGTGATTTCAACTCACAACCACCATTTAACAATTACATTACTAATTTCTCTACCACTGTGGTTTCATCAACTCAAACCAGTTCTCAACAGACATACTATTACTTAAGAAAAACTTATTATGTCTTTTACACTTTAAACATAAATCTAACGATCAACTACAAGAGACATAAATAAATAAAGAGATATAAATGCATGTTCTTTACCAGCATCCACGAATTACCAATAATATTACAAATTTCATAATATTAAATATATTATTTAAAATTACAAACTACAAGCATCTTTCATTTTTTATTTACTTTAATCTTTCACCAAACTTCATGTCGTGTCTCTTCCTCTTTAAACCTGTAAAATGTTGATGCAACAAACGTGAGCCGAAACTCGTAAGATAAAGACAAACAGAAGTGAAATGCATGATTTGTGATGTGTGAATTAACAGGATATTGTGCAACAACCTTCAAATAATACCTTTTCATGTTTTCTAATTTACATACCCCATTTGTTGAAAACTTTTAAAGATAGTATTGATTTATTTGATTTCTTGACATCAAATTTTTTGAGTTTCCTTATTAACTCATCTTTTAGTTGTGCGCACCATTTATTTCCATTAAAATTGCTACCCTTTCTGATATAATAACTAAATTTTATTTTCTTCCTTTTCAATTACATTTACTTCTTTAGTTCTCATCTTCATTCTCATTTTTTCTTTATTAAGTTATCGAATACTAACGCACCCATACCTATTATAATATCGTTAACTTTTCTTTCAGTTCATAAGTTCCTTATCCATAGTTACATTTAATTTCCTCAATCCAATACTGAACCGACGTAGGGTGCAGCTAACCCCTCCTTATTCTCCCAATAGGCTGCGTGAAACCATTGAGTAATAGATATCTCTATAACTCACCACTACAATCATCTGATGCCAACGTCGAGTGCAGCTTATAAAAATCCCTCCCTATTTTCCTAATAGGCTACGCGAAACTATTGGGTAATAGATAGCTCTATAACTCACCACGACACAATCGTATCCGTTTTACGGGGCCTAACCCAAGAGAACACGATACCCATCTTGCGCAAGTTTCAGATCTTTCACCGCAGAGCTGTGCAAGTCCAACCTAATCACATCCACATCAATCATCCTCGATTCAATATTTGATTAATCATCATTTTTCAATAACAACCTAGAGTCAATCTCTCCACAACAATTTTACCAACACATTCTCAGATTCATAACATGCCACTTCTAACTTCAATCATGTTTTCATTATAACCATCATATAGTCTGGTTCTCAATTTATCATTCATTTTAATTAACTTAAACTGCAAAGCTTAAGTGAGTTTGTTAGTTAAATTATCATTATACTATGCACAAATCATGAACTTCATATTTCTTTAGCCATCATAATGTTCCGTTTCCATTTTCAAAGTTATAAATTTTAATTATCATCACCTCTTAATTTTCCAAATATTCTCATTTAGACTTCAATCCAACTTATACGTTAAGTACTAACTAATCACGAGGTTCAAATTTCACTTTAGTCAATCCAACTTGTTTCTAAAATATCCATTAGGTCATAATTTAGAACCAACTCCATATCCAAGCTTTCAAATCATATTCTTTACCCATTGTGTCTTTTTCTCAATTTTCATTTTTGTTAGTATACGTCTCAAATTTTCACGACTTTTCCTACTTCATTTTCCTTTTCATTCACAATTATTACATTATTCTGTTTCTAAGCCCATATCATCAAGTTCCAAATCAACTTTGCAGTATTTCCTTTCATGTCACAAATTCATCAAAACTCAACATTCATGGAATTTCAAAGTTCAAACTTGTTAAATAAATTTAACCCATGGAGAAATCATAACTTTCACATTTCCTTCTTAAGTCACAAATTCAATTTAAAATCTTCAAGCAAATAAGTTACAATTTTCATCACATAGTTTCATTTAACAAGTATTGACTCCCAAGATTTCAAAATCTTAACATATATGAGCTATTCATTATCCGTTATTTTGTTCTATTTTCGATCCCATATCACAAGTCTTATATACATACCATATCCACTTTTGTTTTGGTTTCTCATTAATTATTCTATAAATTATTCGCTTTCGACACAAACTCAACAATAAACTCATAATTCATGACATCACAAAGTTCAAGCAATTACTCACGAATTCCAAACTTTATATCTCACCCAACAATAAAGATCCAAATTCTTTCTCTAAAAGTCAAATTTTGTTAGCCACGGATTTATTAATATTTTCCACAATCCTCACAAGTTATCTTATACAAATAAATTGATTTATATGAATCTAATAACCCTTTTTTAAGATCCAATCTTGCCTCATCGTCCAATTACTATGAGATCACCTATCAACTCATGAAATTCAACTAAGTTTTTGGCTTAAACTTTCAGACCACTCGTTAGTTATCCCAACTCACCAACTTGATATTTTGTGGATGCATATTTAATCATGCTTTAACATGGCTCATATTCCTCATAAGACGCCCTAATTTCATTTATTTCTCCAAATCAACAAAAAACTAATTCAAATGCTCCATTTGAGATTAGGATATAAAAATCGCCCAACTCCCACTAAATCAAATTCGATTACTGTAACTTAACTAAACTTCACCCAAACACGATTTGAATTTTCCATTAGTAAATTCTCAAGTATTAAGTTTTTAACCATAGACTTATCCGTAGTTCGCATTCTCATTCCAAAAACCACTTCATCAATTCATGAGTTTAATCTATGTTGTCATCTCAGGTCCCCACAAAAACTAGGGTTCTAAGAACTTAACCACCAATCCAACACAACACCAAGTTCTAGGTTTTTAATTTACCAATTTAGATATCTCAACATCACAATAGAACTCAACCCCCAAAGAAATTAAACTCAGCAGGTTCAGAACTTTATGTAAATTCTTAATTCATCAATCAAACGCTTAGGATTTTCTAAAATCACAAATAATTCAACACAAACCATTGCAATTCACTCTAATAGGTCTGAATCCTACCTCTTGAAACCATAAGCCTAGAGATTTTTCCTTATCTTTAGAAACCCTAGGTTCGGCCAGCTTCAAAACCCGCTCCAAAATCGGCTTCAAGAAGGTCCAACGTGAAGTATGTGTTGCGTAGAGCTTGATTCCAAATTGGTTTGATTCAATCTTGAATAGAGGCCATCCAATTTCTAAAAAGTAAGAAAGTTTGGGAGCTTCGGTGCTCTCAGCCGAAAAAGAAAATAGCAAAGAAAGATGAACAAAAGTGAACGTGCGCTACTGACCTTCAAAAACCTTACTGCCGTCTTAAACCAACGATACCGGCGCCGTTCACCGCCACTGTCATCCTCGGCTTTACATCTTCCTTCTTCTCAAATGCTCTAGGTAGACTCCTCTATGAAGAACAAAGAAGGGTAATGCACAAAAGAGAGGAGAGAGAAAAGATGAGAGAGACCTGCAACGGGGTGGTAGACGGCGGCGCCGACAATGGCATGAGCTGCGGGGCATGGCATGGCATACGATCGCGCACACTAGCGCTCTCTCTCTCTCTCTCTCTCTCTCTCTCTCTTTGCTTCCTAGCTCACCCTCTCTAATGGCTTAATAAAGACAGAGGGTGTGCGTTCCTTCTCTCTCTGTCTCTCGATTCTTCTCTCTCTCGATAAAGCCTCCAGAATAATGTCTCAGCTTCAGCTGAGATGAAAAATAGACCCTTTTTTTTAACTGTCTAGATTTTTCCCCTATACTCTCAACATATAGTTATATTTTAACATTAAATTTTTAAAAAAATATTAATTAATCAATTAATTTTATTCCAATTTTCAAAAAAGAAATTGAGTTAATTAAATATAAATATTCTAGAATATCCACTCGTGCCAACCGCGTCCAACACATTATCTATTATAAAAAATCACCTCCATGAATTTAATTATTATATAATTAATTATCTAAAAATTTAAAAACGTACCTACTCACTACAATATATATGCAGGTAGGCAGAACTAGTTTTATAACATAACTTATATTCTAAGACTAAAGCTATCTTCGTTATACCAGTACGAATTCTCGGAGGATTATAACCCACACTATATCTGGGAATCGCATAAAGGAATACAGTCGAAGATCTGACAAGAGGTTCAACTCGAATTCAAATCGTAGTTGAAGATTCGACTTGTAAAAAGGTATTATTCTAAATTAACTTCGGATGTACGGATTTTATTTTGATCGTTCGTGATCAAAAGTTTTATCTGGAGCCTGTTTTAGAAATTGCCCGTCCAGTTATTTTTTTTTCCAGATAATAGTTTGCAAAAACAAAGATCTTGACAATTTTGTCTTCAACACGTTAGGCCGACCTAACTTCAAGACAAATATATTGTTTAACTACCCGTTGCTTAAACAAATCTTTTGTCAAAGTTTGATGTTGCACAGGTTGGCCCCAAGAACATCCTCTTGTAATATTCATTAATTGTTGATCCCTTATCTCCAATGCATCTAAGCTTCAATTGACCTCTCAATTTGGGTCAACGGTGATTGTTTTAGCTATGACCCCTTACTTTAAGCTTCAATTGACCTCTCAATTTGGGTCAACGGTGATTGTTTTAGCTATGACCCCTTACTTTAATTCATCATATCTTTGAACCATCTGGGTTCCACCACAAGATGTTCTAACCCCAGCTACATCTCGTACTTATACCATTCGAAATTCCCAGCTAAATGCTTACCCATTCACTGCCTATAGATCGCTTTCCTCGAGACCATCGTTCTTGAACCCCGCACATATTTTTGCCTATCGACCTTCAAAAATCATGCCGCATAGATCTGTGAGTAACGACGATCATCAGGATATTATGTCATTAGGCTTTAGCACTTTCTAAAAAAAAAAAAATTAGGACAATGCAAGGGAACCTCTTAACACCTCTTTGAATTGTGAGGCAGATCTTTTCTCAACATTACGACCTAAAACACTTGTCAACTTCGCATTTAACAAAATTTTGAAGATTAAGATTCCCGACTACAGGAATGGTTAGGTAAAGGTTTATTCAACTAACTATATTTTTTTTCAAAGGACCCGACAAGTAGAACTATGCCATCAGCAATCTAGAGTTAGGGATAACAGCTTCACACTAGGGGATTCACGACACCACCATGTGACCGAATTCAAACTTCCCCAGACTAGTTCACAGTTGACCCACACATTCGATAAGCCAAGAGGCAAAAGAATCATACCAACAGTAGGGAAGTAGAAAATAAGGGACAACCTCGAGCTTATGATACCCTTAGTAAACGAAGAATATCTGTACGCATCAATATTCATGCTGGCTTTTAGAATCCGAATCTTGCCATTCCCACCTTCAATGAAGAATTTTAACGACAACCATGAGCATTAGGAGCCTGATGAAGAATTAACCATCAAACCACAATGAATCACATGACTCGATATTTGCCTTAACCATACCTTTTATCACTTTCAATTACCCTAGAGTGACCAACCACATGGAAAAATGATCCAGTCCGTGGAAGAGACATTCAAACCCTACATACTAGCACATCAAGGATAAATGGAAGAGGCTAAGAGGAACGGTACAACTCTTAGAAAGGATGGAATAGGAACAAAAGCATATGACTACGACTTCACCAGAACTATGAAGATCGCCTCAAGAACCAACAATATTCGAGTTACAATGGGTCGTCTCACCAAGATTGCTCGCTTTCTATTAGTTGAACCTCCCGACACGTCGGTAGTTACTAGTAAAAAGTACATCAATGAGATTTTGCACTAACAGAAGTTTTTTTCTACACTCAGTCGAAACCCGCATCTCACCTTTAGATTGATGGGCAACCCGATTGCATGATTCTAAACCATCAAAGCATGTTAAGAGTATGCATAAGGGAAATTGAAGAAAATTCTTACCTTTGGTCAAAATTCACTTACAACAACAACTCTCGAGCCAACTTTTGCAGCCATATGAGGTTTTGTGTGTAAATGATACTGCGAGTTATTAATAATGTATGAAATAGAAATAGAAGGACTGATTGGTAGAAATAGATCTATGCTAGCCAATAAAGTGAGACCTAGAGTCCAATACAGGAATTCATGTAAAACCCAGGATAGTAACCATGTGTTAACAATCTACAGTAAGAACAATAGAATCTCATCAGATAAGACTTTCCATACTAATGAACATGTTGAGTGTCATGCCTTCACCTTATAAGTAGAATCAACCTTATCGGATAGTTCAATGACCCTTTTTCTTTTCTCTTTCTTAAAGATGGTGGGACAAAGACAGAACCATAGATGTTTAGTAAAGGTAAGTGGAACCGGAGAGGAAGTGGACGTCCTAAGCCTGGCGTGAATCTTGCAAGATTTAACAGCTATTTGGACCAATTGCAAAGAAAAACACCCTAGGAAGGATCATGGTACTTATCGGACCTAAAGGTACAGAATATCTCAACACCTGAGAAGAAGAATTTCTCCCAAACAATAGAGGTTTGGATCAAGACCGCAAAACAACAACAAATAACAATAAGAGCTTGTTATAAGTGCAACCAGCCAAGACATAGAATGACCCATTGCCCGATAAAAAATGAAGAAGGTAATCAAGGAGGACCACTGAGGAACAATATGGGATTTGTTCCCCCAAAAAAAGAAAAAAAAGCCGTACCACCCTACCGATAGACCAAGGCTAGCAAGGGTCAACCTACTAAGGTAAGGCTCTGCTATGAAAGCGGTCAGCCCAGTCACAAAAAGCCATAATGTCCGCAGCTAGGACAAAAGGACTGGGAAAATCAACGACAACAATGGCAACAACCGCAACCTCAACTAGGAGGGCGCTAATAGCCTATCCAAGTTGCCAGGCCTATTGTCAATCAATTGAATGAGAAAGGAAGATCACCCCTCAATAGGAGCCAATGGCCTCAAGAGGGTCCTAGCAATGAAGCAAGACTGAGAAATGCTAAGAATGGCAACAAAAATCGACTTGTAGGAGAACAAATCTTTGCTTTCCAAGATGATGAGATGGAGGGTATACAAGTCATACAAGGTATGTTCGTGTTGTTCAATACCTTAGGGAGAGTATTGTTTGATTCTAGAGCATCTCATTCTTTCATATCTTTGGTATGTATGCAATCTTTGCCCTTGGAGCCCAAAGTGTTAGAGCAAACTCTAAGCAACAATACACCCTTAGAATATCGCACGCGAGTGGACATTATTTTTAGAATGTGCACATTGAGAGTACTAACACCCTTTTACCACGCGACCTGCGAGTCATAGAGAATGACGTGAAACCCTGACACTGAGTAACGCAAAGATGTGTAAATCAAGTAACTTCAATGGAAGATTTTCTTACATGCTAGCTGATACAAATGCCATGTCAAGCCACCGAGTTACCTAAAGTTGTATGTGAATACAAGGACATAACTTCAAAGAGAACTCAGTAGAGATCCAAAGCAAGGTACTCTAGAAGAAAAGCGATTCTATTAATAGAAGCTCTAGGACAGCACCACGAAAATGATAAAGCTAAGTTGAAGACGAGAAGGCACAATGTTAGTAAATCATCCCTAACCTTTTACCTATGAAGTATGAGACGAAATTTTGAGGACGAAATTTCTTTTAAGGAGGGTAGATTGTAACGAAATTTTGAGGACCAAATTTATTTTGTTACTTAAATACAATTAAGTAATAAAAAATAAAATAACAACAAAAATAATAAAAATATCCTTGAATGGCCGGCCACCTTGGGATGTGTGCACAAAAAGTCACTTTTTACCTTTTTTAGTTCACAAATGAGGAAAAGTTATACAAATTAAGCATGATTATGACCCAAGAATTTTTAAACAAGTAATATACATAATAATATAATAATACAGGTTAACAAAAGTAAACAAATCATTATTTGAAGTTCCTACATAATAAATAAGTCAAAAAGTCAATTTTTGTCAAACTAGTTTAATTTAACTTAAAAGTTTATACTTATTTAATCAATTACTCTAAAAATTATGATAATTCTTGAAAATACTAAATTAATCATAAACACACCAAAATAAAAGGTTTTAGTAGGTAAAGACACGAAAAAGATATATAAAATTAATATTTTAGGCATTTTCTTACATAATTTGGCACCCAAACCTAGATTAAATCCCAAAATTTATACAAAATTAGATTTTTGTTCCCAAAGCCTATCCCAGCCAAATACCCTAGCTATCATATCTAATTTTGTAAGTCTCAAAAGACTATAGCCATCCCATGTAACCAATGAAAATTAGAAAAATTAAATTAAAGACTTACACCTCCATAATGAATTCTATTACCAATTTTTCTATAAAACCATGACCTAAACCCACTCTCTTCTCCTTCATATTTTCATGCACCATAGTGAAAGAAAGAGTTCAGAAACTATTCTAAGTGTTCTAAGAGAGAGAAGAATGAGAGAAAGAAGAAGAAATGAAGAATGAAATTAGATGAAGCAAGGAAGTTACATAGAAACTAAGGCCTAATCATCCACAATCTTTAGGTCTTCAAACAAGTAAGTAAAACCATAAACCATATGTTAATCTCACACAAAAATCTTCTTCAACTCATCTCTTAAAGTTGAAACAAGAATAATAATCAAAATATCAAATAAAAAGTCGTTGTGATGGAAAAATATGGGTTGCTTGTGTTTAGTATGAAATTAGGTGTGGATGCATGTGGCTATTTTGAGTTTAAACAACTTGTATATGTTCTAGAATTTTGATATATATGTATAAAGTACGTGCATACAAATAAAAGAAATTAAATCTTAACATATCATGAGTTAGGACACCAAAACCCTAAAGGACCTGGTTTTCTAGTTATTTTAACTTTCTACCCTAAACTTTGATTTATCATAACTAATTACAGAAAAATGATATAAGTGTATTTTTATGTTCAGACCTAAATTTTGAAGTTATCTTTCATAAACTCGAGATACGCCGTTTTTACTAAAGAGTGTCAAATTCTGATCACCATTAGGTTAGAATGAGAACCGAGCTTAGGTTAAAAAATAAAACTTGTAGAAAATTTGTTTAGCTTCCTATCCACAAAAAATGTGCCTAAAATAGGAACTTTTGATAGGTCAAAACCCTCCTAAAAAATAGAAACCTATGTTCTTAATGCCCAAATCCAAAAGTGATTTTCATGAAAAGTGTAGAGAACATACCAAACTATTTACTGACCAAATATTAGCCCTAGATACTCTCGGATGGTCCTCCAAAATGTTTATGCATTCTCTATTGGAACTAGGTTCTGTTGAACCTTTTATAGCTAACTGAACTCGCTTTATAAAATGGTCAAAATATCAACTTGTTCCAAACAACTAGCCTTAGCTCAAAACGTGAAACTTGTAGGGGACATCTTAAACTGGAACATATCCAAAAATCAAACCCATAACCCTTGATTTGTTTCCCCAAAGACCAGACCAACTAAGGCCCAAATTCTGTACTTTTCTCTGTAAAGTGCTGAATTATTTTCTTTTAATTGAAATAAATAACCAATTTTTCCTAGGATTTAACCTTAGTATTAAACATGAAAGTTGTAAAAAATATTTTTATCTAAATGGTGTCCAAATATAAAAACTTAACTCTATGTCTAGGTACCCCAAAACACTGTTATACTTTTTAAGTTTACACTTGAATAATTACCTTAATTTTTGTTAAGTGTATAATGACATGTTATGATGTGGGACTTGAAGTAGAGGCTTTAATTTAGTTATATTGGATGATTAGTGTATAAGAGTGATTAATTGATAATTAGAATTCATGTCATTAAATTGAATCCATGTTTTATAAGTTGTAACTCATGCTTCATATACTAGTACTCCATGCTCATAATTTTACAATTCCATGCAAAGTGTATATATATATATATATATATATATATATATATATCATTTTAGCCTACACAATGATCAATTTATACATGTGAATTGTAAATAGTAGTTACATATGTTATACTACGTCATCATTGGGTTGGGTTTACGGAGTTCGCCAAATTTATTTATTTATATTTTTTTAGAAGAATGAAATTAAACCTTAGGCCTGATACTTGGATTAATGGAATTGAAATTCTTAAAAATTTGAATATTTGCAAATCTTGTTATATTGGCTATATACCCTGATTTATTTTTGATGGTTTTTACTCTAAGTGCTAAATGCACATTGTTGTGATATTTGTATTTTGGTGAAGGCGGTTCGGATGGCATAATAATAGGAGTTAAATTTCGCAATCCCGTGTTTGACCTTGACCTAAGAGTCAAGAGCCTGAAGTGTTGACATGTCGACGCCCATTCCATCAGTGATGACCCGAATGGATACATAGTTCGCTACGTAGTCATTCCATGGCTTAAGGAATGCTCTTTGTCGATCGGTAGTTTTGGTCTGCGTGGTTGGGATCATGGGGTTTAGGATGGTTCACCTCGGTTTGGGAGAACCTAGAATTACTTAATTTAAATTAAATTTGAAAATAAAATTGGTTGCATCCCATTCATTTGCATCACGCACCTGTATACTTGTTCTTATATATGTTTACCTTACCGTAATTGTAAAATCTGTTTGTCTCCTTGACTACAAATTTTACTGGGTGTTATATGATATGCGTTGTGGAATATTTTGTTGTAAGTTTGGTTAGAAGGTTTAGAGAGTTTGCTTCTAGGTTGTGGCTCATGGCATTAGTGCCACATGTAAGGAAGAAAAACTCTTTGAGGAAGTTGCACCTAAAGGAGAAGGAGGTTTTGAAGAGCAAGGTGAGTGACAGGAACCAATCGACCCTGACAATGCAAATTGAGGAATTTGAACTTGACCCTTTTTGTTCTTTTTATTCAGTTTCCATGGGCTCGTTGTAATTTTTGTTGAATCTTTTGTGAAACTGTAATTGCTATGTATTTTGAACGTTTCAGAACTCTTAATGATGTAATACTTATTATATATAATTATAAATGAACACCTAGAATATTCTTCTTAATTGTACTTATGTATGTCCCGACGTGCCTGAAAGACGGGGTGTCACATGAAGGAACCAAGAGTCTACAAGAAAGAAAAACACATTGAGTGTAAGTATCACCCGATATGAGAAATTGTAAAGAGAGGTGATGTTGTTGTGACCAAGATTGCATCAGGAGACAACCTTACAGATCCTTTTACAAAGAGCTTACCGGCTAAAACTTTTGATAGTCATATAGAGGGCATGGGAGTCATACGTTTGGCAACATGATTTTGAGTATAAGTAGGAGATTGTTAGGGTTGTTTACTGAAACCATGTTTTTAGTATTTAATTTTATTTTAATAAAATTAAAATTTTATTTTATTAGAATGTTAATGAGCAATATATGCAAAATTATTTCTTTAATGTTATGCATCGTTGTCCTTTATTCTGTACATTATTTAATCTAATGTATAGAGTACGGCTTGCGCACAGAAGATTAGATTATAGGTTCTTCAAGAATATAAATTTTATGTTCATAGTTTAGATGAAAATGGGCATACCATTGGTATGACTGTAACATAGAGTTTTAGTAGGCATGTCTTGGTTACAGGGAATAAATAATAGCGTAATCTATTATTTCGAATATCTGTACTAATACACTTTGTGTATTGAACGAGACACATTGGAGTAATTAATTTTATACTGATTATATAAATTAATTCACACCCCAAGGTTATTATGAGAATGCTTATGCTCTTAATCTTAAAACAATTATTGATTTGCTTATATTTAATATTCGTTGTTTTGATTCATTAGATAGTGCGATCTTATATGGGTCTATATTCCCGATGAGTTAGATAGCAGTATTAATTATATGGTGAATATTAATTATTGATAGAATTCACGTCTCAAATGATCGGGATTGATGATACCCCTTAAGAAAGCTTATAAGTTTTGACCAGGCCAAACCCTACAGATAAATTTAATTATTCGGCTATCAGACAAGCTAAGAAAAAGGGCTTAAGAAATTAAAGATACCAATTAAATTAAATTTTTAATAATTAAATTTAATTGGCGGGTATTCGAAATCTTAACGTGGGAAGATGAGTTAAGCATTTAATAATAGGAACTCAATGCAAGATGGTCTTGAGATTACAGCTTAGAGTGCAATTACAGTTATTTAGTGGTGTGAACCGTAATTTAATGTTTTATGAAAATTGTAGAAATCGCTGTAAGATTTTTATAATTACAAATACTGCTGAGAGGTTTGATTAATTGCAAAAATAGGTGGATACGTATCTGGGTTACATTAGAAGTCTTTGTCATAATTGCTCCACAGGTCTCTACTATAGCCCTATAAATATGTGGATAGGTCGAACCAAATTGATAACTTGTCTTCAAGGCTAAAATTAACCAAGTTCTGCCGGTACGAGTTCTCGAAGGATCGTAACCCACACTATGTTCAGAAATCGCATAAGGGAATACAGTAGAAGGTTTGACGGGAGTTTCAACTCGAAATCAAAATTGTAGTTGGAGAATCGACCAAAAAGGCATTCTTCAAAATTAACTGTGGTGGTATGAGTTTTATTTTCATCGTTAGATATTAGAAAGTTTTAACTGGAGCCTGTTTCGGTGATTGCCCGTCCAGTTATATTTTATCAAAAAATTATTTACAAAAATAATAATCTTAGCAGTTTTTCTACCAACACTATGATCGTTCGAGAACTGGTACCGGCAAAACTTGGTCAACCTTAGTCTTAAAAACGAGTTATGAATTTGGTTTAGCCTACCCACATAATTATAGAGTTATTGCAGGGATCTGTGGAGTATTTATGACAAATATTTATAGTGTAACACAGATACCCATCTAACGATTTTTGCAATGATGCAAACCTCTCAGTGATATCCGTAATTATGAAAACTTTGCAGCAGTTTCTATAATTTTCATAAAATTCTAAATTACAGTTTACACCACTAAATAACTGCAATTTCACTCTACGCCATAATCTCAAGACCAACTTGCATTGAGCTCTTGTTATTAAATACTTAACTCATCTCCCCGCGTTATGATTGTCGATACCAGCCAATTAGATTTACTTACTAACAATTTAATTTAATTGGCATTTTTAAATTTCTTAAGTCCTTCCGCTTAACTTATCTATCCGCCGGATAATCAAATCACTTGCAGTGTTTGGCCCGGTAGAAACTTATAAGCTTCTTTAAGGGGTATCGTCAATCCCAAACTATCGAGATGTGGATTCCGTCAATAATTTATATTCACCATATAACTAATACCGTTATTCAACTCACTGGGAATGTAGACCCATATAAGATCGCAACCTCTAATGAATCAAAAGAACGAATATTAAATATGTACAAATAATAACTATTTCAAGATTAAAAGTATAAGCACTCTCATAATAATCTTAGGTTGTGAATTAATTTATATAGTCAGTATAAAATTAATTATCCCAATGTATCCCGTTCAATACACATAAAGTGTAATAGCACAGAGAGTTGAAATAATAAACGGCGCTATTATCTATTTTCCATAACCAAGACAGACCTACTAAAACTCTGTATTACAGTTGTACTAATGGTATGTCCATTTTTATCTAAACAGTGAACAAATACTTATATTTTACAAGAATTTATAATTTTGTTTTCTGTGTACTAGCCATACTTTACACACCAAATTAAGGACAACCATGTATAATATTAAAGAAATGATATTACATACATTGGTCATTAAGATTCTCAAAAAATAGAATATTAATTTTATCAAGAAATAAAATTAATACTAAAGGCTAATAAATGCATGATTTTTCAGTATACAACCTTAACAATCCCCTACTTCTACTAAAAACTATGTTGTCATACATCTGACTCCCATACTCTCTACATGACTATCAAAAGTCTTAGCAGGTAAGCTCCTTATAAAAAGATCTTTATGGTTATCTCCTGATACAATCTTGGTCACAGCAACATCACCCCTTTGTACAATTTCTCGTATCAAGTGATACTTACACTCAATGTGCTTTCCTTTCTTGTGGGCTCATGGTTCCTCTGGGTTTGCAACCACTCTGCTATTATCACAATAAATTGTAATCGCTAACTGAACTAAAGGGACCACGTCTAAATCCAATAGGAAGTTCCTGACCTAAACGGCCGCTTTGGCTACTTCAGAAGCTACCACGTACTCGGCCTCCATGGTGGAATCACCAATGCAGGACTGTTTAATACTCCTTCAACTTATAGCTCCACCTCCTAAGATAAACACATATCCTGAGGTAGACTTATGGGAATATTTGTTTGACTAAAAATCTGAGTCTATGTACCCTAAAGGTAGTAGACTGTTTTCCTAGTAAACCAACATATAATTCTTAGTCATTTTCTGGTACTTAATTATATTCTTTACCGCAGTCCAATGTTCTTGCCCTGGTTTAGACTGATATCTGTTAACCATGCCAACGGCAAAGTAGATGTCAGGTCTAGTGCAAAGTATTGCATGCATTAGGCTTCCTACTGCCGAAGCATAAGAAACCGTCTTCATTTTTTTATCTTATCAGGTGTCTTAGGACACTGATACTTGGATAGAGTGATTCCATGCTTGAAAGAAAAAAATTATTTCTTAGAATTCTGCATGCTAAAACGAGCAAAGATATCATCGATATACTTCACTTGTAATAAGCCCAACATCCTTTTGTTTCTGATCTTGCACAAGCTTGATCCATAGGATGTGACTGGTTTCTCCTAAGTCCTTCATATCGAACTGTCCATTTAATCATACTTTTACTTTAGATAATTCCCTCACATCATTTTCGATGAGTAAGATATCATCTACATAAAGTACTAAAAAGACCACAATGTTGGGAATGTATATTAAAAAGTTATATTTTTTATGATTTTATTCTGGATCCCTAGCATATTAATGAGAAACATTTGAGATATTTTTGCATTTATGGTTTCATATTTATATTTGTGATATATGAATGCATAGTCCATATATTCAATCTAGTATTTGACCCAGTGCATGCTGCACGGTAGATCGGGTCAAAGGTTCTGATAGATTATACAAGTAGTCTAACAATCATAATGGACTCAGAAATTTCATTGGTACGATTGTAGTACATCATTATAGTAGTTGGTCTTGGTTAGGTCAAACGGTTCGAATTCTGATTTTGAATTCGATGTTCGAGCTCGATGTGTTAATACACTTGGAGTGTATTGAGTGGGATCAACAGGATGATCGATTCTATTCTGACTATATGAATTGATCCACATCCCATTTTATCATCTATTGCACGAACTCTTAATCCCGAAGTGATTGATTAATTGCGTTCAGATAATGTACAGTACTTCGAGTCGTCAATGGTTGAGATTTTCTCCATGAGATCAACAATACCGTTGAGTTGGGTACTGGCATTATTTGTCCGATGATTGATAATCAGCTGACGAAAACTACCTCCGATTTAGGTTGATGAGTTTTCCATCGTGTGCTTTACTTATAGGTTTGACTATGCTAAACCTGTACAGTGGATATTCAGATCCAGCATATCAAAAGGTTAAGCGGTGCGATTGCGAGGAGAAGAGGATAATAAAATCGGGTTGTCAGTAACCTAATTTATTTATCGGGAATCTATATCTTAAATGTTGAGAGAATTTAGTGCATTTAATAATTGGAGACTCAAGACATAATTTGAGTTTGGACCGGGAGTTCAGTCAGGACCTTTAGTGGAATAAATTCTGGCTCGTATGAGAAAGGATCTAGCTCGGGGACATAGTTAGGGATATCCGATTTTCTCGTACGGTTATCCCGAGTCCTATACTTTCTCGTGATCCCTCGCGTAGCCCATTATACGCACGGATATTTTTCTTGTTGGTTTTAGTAATTATTTAATTTAATCTGAATGTCGGTTTTGCCGCCGAAAACATTCGAGAATTAAATTAAATTAATGAGGGGCGATTTTGGTATTTGGCACACCTAAAGATTACTCCCTAAGTGGTCGGCCCTAGGAGATGGTGGGATTAATTATTTATGTTAAGTATATCTTTTTATATCCTTTTAGAAAAGATAGTATATACTTAATATATATTTGATATATTCTTATATATCATAGGAGGCTAATTAATCAACATCTAACCCTAATACTCCATGATAGCCGCCGGCCTTCTCTCCTCTTTGGCAATAATTTTTGCCTTTTTGGAGATCATTGTGTGAGAAGAAACCAAGGGAGGAAGAACACTTCGATAGGAATCGGTGCCCACACATCGTGATCGTCGTAGTACGTCCGGATCATACGTGAGAAGATTTACAAGGTCGTCTTCAACGTATTTGAGATTTATAGAAAGTTATCGATAAGTTTCATAGAGGTATTAAACTTTTTAAATCATTATAGTTTTCGTTTTTCATGAAAATCGCATAGGTCGTTCTTTACAGTCACAACGTCAATTCAAAAATTAATCTTCTTTTTTCGCTGCGCGGCTCCCTCTCCAACATTGGTATCAGAGCCACGGTTGCATTTTTAATGAAAAACTATTGTACTAACCTCGTTTTTGCAGTTATAAGTCGTTACGATCCGGTTATATGATTGAATGAATGAATGTTTTAATTATATCGTTATCATTATCATATATCTTGACGGTTTTTATTTCGAAATTAGACTGATTGTACTCCTCCAACGTGGGGTATAGGATTTTGGCAATGTAATACATTATTTCATTCTATTTTTCTGGATCTTTGATGTAATTGTGTAATGAAAAACGGAGATCGAAAACGAGACGAAAAGGGATAAAGGAGGCTGCGCCAGCAGCATAAGGCAGCAGCAGGGCGCCGATCTCGAGGCTCGTTTTTGGGACTTTTGGCAATATTTTTTATGCAATTTTTTCACTGAAATAAAGATTATCCGTTGGCTATCCGATGGTGGTTCGGTTGCGAATCGATGACAGCGAAAAATGGGTCAAAAGCTGTTTCAAAGTTCAGTGCGCACAGTGGTAGCACTATAGAATTGGGCCCTTTGAAGATTTTTTTGGGTCACTTCGACATCTTATTTTGATGCAATTTTTTTCAGAGATCAAGAGCTCGATGTGCTCTACCTACCATATTTTTTTGGGGGTTCGATAGTGGCGGCAAGGTGGTCAAACAGTGGCTGAAAATGGTGGTGCAGGGCTGCCAAAGGCAGAGAATTTTGGCCCATTCAGGGGATGTTTGGCTGGTTTATTTTTAGTTTTTTCGGCGTTCCAGCGATGATCCAGGGCTGTGACGGTGGTCCGAAGGCTGAGAAAAAGATTCGGGTCTTTGACAACTAGTTAGGGTTCCAAAACCCTAGGCGTTTAATCTTTAATTCGAGACCGTCGGATTAAAAGATTAAACAGACGGACTGGATCGTAACGACTAATTATATTTATTTTGTCGTTATTTATTTATTTATTTATTTATTTATTTATTTTATTTTATTGTGTGAATGATTTTTTATTTTATTTGTTTTTCCTTTTATGTATGATTTTCATTATCAGAAGTATATTAGGAAAAATAATTTTATAAAATGTATAATTCTAACAATTTTTTAAAACGAAAAAATAAATAGATAATTATTTATTTAATTTTTGTGTTAAAATTAATTAAGATTTTTTTATTAAAACCCAGATAATTAATTTCTTTCGCAAAATTAAATAAGAAAGATTTTTGTTTATTTTATTATAGTTAAATAAGAAATATTTTAATTGATTAAAATCAGATTTATTTTAATATGGAATTAAAATATGTTTAATCGTTTAAAATGAACAAAAAAAAGGAAAATCCCTCAATTTTTAAAAAATATTAAGTTGGAGAAGGGTTTAGTTACAAATAAATTCTACGGTCTCCGTTACACGTTCAGGAGATGTGATTATAGTTCGAGCACCGGCTTAGACTTTCAATTTCGATGCGGAAGGACTATAGTCATGGTATCTTCGGTATGAATTTTTGAAAGAAGTAGATTTGAGAATAGTTCGAAGTAGAGTTTGTTCACACCGGACCCGAGGCTTTGACATGGTATTTTTTAAATTAAGAGTAATGGTTATACACTTAACCTGTAAATAAAAATATCATCCCTAAGGAGTCACTATTTTTATTTGTGGGGACCAAAATTTATTGGCTATTTTATTTACTTGGAATGTCCTATATCAAGGAATAAAAAACCTTGTAGTTCTTTATTCGTTGATTGTTAGACGTCCACACTACGTAGCCTATTAATTGATGTGACTCTGGACCGGTGGTTTTTTATTATGATATTTGGTTCCAACAGTAAATTAATAGACTGACATATCTATCTAGACGAGTGTTGATTAGTAAACGTCCACACTTCGTGGCCTTCTTAATCACAAAGGATTTGAGCTGTCAATAATTCTTTTTAAATTAAAAGGTTGATGGACCCTAATTTGATAAAAGAATTAAAAAGATTTTCTCTTTTGTTTCTCAGGATTTAATAATGGAATCATTCAATCCACTAGCGGCAATTCTCAAGGAACATAAACTTACTGGACCAAACTTTATCACATGAAAAACGGAACCTCGATATCGTTTTGACTTCTGACGACTATAGGTTTATGTTTCATGAGCCCTGCCCTCCCACTCCTCATAATGGATCCACCGAACAGGAGACCCAGGCTTATGAGAAGTGGGAGAAGGCTGATCGGATGGCTAGCTATTACATCATGGCATCAATGTTGGATGTTGTGCAAACCAGCATCAGACTATGGCATCTGTAGCTGAGATCATGTTGAACCTTACAGAAATATTTGGTGATCAGGGTCGGGCAGCAAGGTAGGTGACCATGAGGGCTCTCATGAACACAACCATGGTTTATGGTATACCTGTAAGGGACCACGTTTTGAAGATGATCGGTGTTCTTAACGAGCTGGAGGTCCTTGGAGCGAAAATCGATGCGGAATCCCAAATTAATATCATGCTCCAGTCACTACCTGATTCGTTTCAACAATTCTGACTAAACTATACTATGAACAAACTTGATTTTTCTCTGGCAGAATTGTTAAAAAAACTACAGGCAGTGGAAGGTGTTATCCGCGAGCTAACCTATACATTTGTTGCTGAAAAGACTTCTACTTCTAGGCTAAGAGGTGCTAAGAAGAAGAAGAAAGGACACCAACAGAAAAATGCAAGAAAAGTTGATAAGGCTAAGCCATCACTTACCGAGACAAAGGTAAAGGCGCCTAAGGGCAAGTGCTTTTTTTGTCAGAAGCCGGGACACTGAAAGAGGGACTGTCTTGACCAGAAGAACAAGCAAGCTACAAGTATTGCCTTTTCTCTAGTAGTTTAATCATGTTTAGCGATTGTATTTATGAAAACCTGGTGTGTAGATACGGAAGCCACTAATCATGTCTGCAATTCTTTGCAGGGGTTCTGGTAACTAGGCAACTTAGAGAGGGTGAGGTCGACCTTCAGATGGGGAACGACTCCCAGGTGTCTGCTGTTGCAGTGGGAGAAGTAGTTCTTAATTTCAGTAGAAATAGGAGTTTATTTTTTAAGAACATTTTATATGTATCCCAAATCAGGCAGAACTTAGTTTTGATTTCCTGCTTGGGGAATAATAGATATTCTATTTTTTTTAATAAGCTTTCATGCAGTATTATCATTGGAAAGCAATTATCTATCGTGGTACATTGAAAAATGCTCTTTATATTTTACATCATGTTATTTCTACTGATAAAAATAATGAGGTGAATAATTTACATATTTTACCACTTGGAAGGAAAGTTTTCTCCTTGAACCAAACGCTACTTTGGCATCTTTGTTTGGGTTATGTTAATCTAAAAAGGATACAAAGACTAGTTCAAAATGGACCTTTAGGTTCATTGGAAGTGGAGGCACTTCCAGTATGCGAATCCTGTTTATAAGGAAAGATGACCAAGAGGTCGTTTACGACCAAGGGACTTAGAGCCAAAGAAGTGTTGGGATTGGTTCACTCTGATTTATGTGGTCCCATGAACATC
>JAOTRH010138569.1:0-13899 GCA_034768845.1 Heliamphora exappendiculata | reverse complement strand
CCGGCCTTTTTCCTTTCTCCATGGGTAAGTTTTTTGTTACCCCCCCCCCCCCCCTTCACCAAAACTGAGAGAGTAGTGGTTGAAATGCACTCCTTCATCCAAGTAATCCACCTATGGCCAAAACCTAAATTTCTCATTATTACCGACCATATTTTTCAAAGTTATACAAAATGTCTTGACACTTTAACATTTAAATCATATACATCATCTAAAGATTTTGATTTTGGTCCCAACACAAACAATGTTGCTTAATTCCCAAATCTTCATGCTTAGATTTTTAATTTATCGGCGCCAGACACAATGCAATCACCCTTTAGATGAATTAAGCAAAATTTAAGAGTTAATCTTTTTTATTTTGAACAAGCGAAAAAATTCAAGTAATACATTTATCAAGTCATCATAAATATTGAGAATGAAAAGTGATATATTTTCATTTGGCTAATATCTCAATTTTATGAATTGATAAATGTATCACTTATCGCATGTAATTAAAATTGTGAAAATTTTTACTACGGAATTAAAATTCTATTATCAGTTGATCATAGAACTTAAACTAAAAATATTAAAAAAAAAGACTAATTACAGTACAATCCAAATATAGCCTTCGTTTGGGATAATTAAAAAGTTGGTTTTTTTATAAATAAAAAAACTTAGTTTTAAACTATATTATTTGGTTTTTTTAAAATGCTTAGTAAATTTTTTACTTTTTTTTTCATGAAAAAGCTGTATAAATATCTCAGACACTTTAATTTTCTTGAATGAAAAATTAAAAAATCATTTACTCCATAGAATTTTTTTTAAAAAAAAGTCATGCTGTTATCACAAACCCCACACTTAAAAGTAAGAAGTAATGATATATTAGATATTTCAATGAAAAGTTAAAATGAAAAAATTTGTCTTTAAGTGCCTGTTTAGAATAGTTTTTAAGCTTGACATTTAAAAGGTTTGCCTTGAAGCCGTGCAAGCTTATTGTCCCAAACAAATTAGCTTAAAAGTTAAAAAAATTTTAAAAAAAATTAGCTTTGTTATTGATTCCAAACGAGGCCTAAACAAGTAATCTCGAAAATGGGGTGTGTGCGCCTAAAAATACAGCACGCTGTTGTATCTTTAAATTGGTATAATTTTTTTTTTTTTTTTATAATCAAATTTTTTATTATATAAAACTCGTCGAGTTTGTTATTAATGCATAAAACAAAGTTCATCTGATATCAATAACTACGTGATCGAAAAATATTTATTCAACTATATTTTTAATTTATATTTATTATTTATTTATTTATAAGTAAGTGTAATCTATTTACATAACTATTGATATCAACCCAATTTTATCTTTTTCTTGAATAACAAACTCAACTATTTGTGCATACATAATAAAAGAACGCAATTAATAAAATATATTTAAAAATCATATCCATTTGAGAGCACAACAGCGCACACCATTTATCCACGCTAATTATACCAAATAATCTAATTTCTTTAATTTATAAGAAAAAACTAAATCTATTAAAAATTAAATATTTTACACTGTCAAAATGGGGCATAATTGCATAATTACAGTGACATATTCATATTGGGTTACTATATTTTTTTAGTATTTTTATTTTGAATTGGTGATACCAAGTGTTAATAATGACTTGCTATCATTAATTATTATATTGAATTTTATGATGATCAGATTCATTGTTTTTCTAAACTTTATTGCATTGATGAGATTAAATGTAGAATTGAAGTTTATATTTTATAAGATTTTA
Source organism: Heliamphora exappendiculata (assembly GCA_034768845.1). Lineage (NCBI taxonomy): Eukaryota > Viridiplantae > Streptophyta > Magnoliopsida > Ericales > Sarraceniaceae > Heliamphora > Heliamphora exappendiculata. Next base: position 12,148 of record JAOTRH010138569.1, on the reverse strand, counting down.
TATTTTTTTATTTGAATATAATAATTAGTGAAATAGTTATATATTTATTAAATAATTAATTCTATAAAATATAAAATATACAATATTTTAAAAAAGATGAAAATAACAATTCTCTAGTTATTAATTTTATAAAATTACTTATTCGATGATATTTGATGAAATTATAAATTTACTGAGTATAAATTCAATCAATTAACCAGTATGTGTATGACATTCCTGAAAAGTCAAATCGATACAATTAGTATAACTACATTTTTCTTTGTATATTCCCAAAATCAAGATTTATTTATTTTTTTAATAATAAATAAAATGAACTCTAGACTCAAATTTGCCTCTCTCACTCATGTTTTTTTTGTTTTATAGAAATAATGATAATAAAAAATAAAGATCTTATTTGGTAATTTGGCTTAATTTAATTTTTTATTTAATGTAATGTTAAACCAAATATATAAAAAGTCAGCTTTCTATAATCTTATAGTAACTTAAAAGTTAAAAATTTATTTAACTTAAAATAATTTTAAGCAATTTTAAATCGAATAAGTAATAAGATAATAAGCCATAAAGTACTTAAACCGGCTTTAATGGGCTTTAAACCAAATAGATCTTGTTTGTTGTTGCGTGTAAATTTTTAAAATATAATTGTTATAAAAAGAATATGTGTATAATTAAAATTATGATATTTTTAAAAAATATATAACTGTATTTTAGTTTATAAGAAAAAAATTAAAAAGATAAAAGTCATTTAAACAAAAAAGTAACAAGTTAATTTAGTCAAAATAATGAGAATTTTTTTTTGAAAATAAAAGACAATAAGGCGATTTTAACCCTATGCTCAAACGAGGCGTAAATCCTATCTTCTTAAAAAAAATGAAAAAGAAATTAAAAATGGGTAATAGTTATGTGTTCATTTGGCAATTTAGCTTTAAGTTGACTTTAAGTTAATTTTTTGATTTTAAGCTAATTTAAATTAAAAAGTTAAAAATTCATTTGGTTAAAAAATTAATGACTTTTAAGTCACTAAAAAAGTTAAATAAACTAGATGTAAAATTTTAAGATTGTTCTTCAGTCTAAATGAGATTTTACTAAACAAAAAAAGCAAAAAAATAAAAAGTCAAAAAATTAAAAGGTAAAATTAAAAATTATTAACAGAAAAATCAAAAAACAAAAACTTGAATAACGTAAAAATTAAGAATTAAAAACAAAATTTTTAACTTTTTAAATTTTAAACTAAAAATCTAAAAAATTCAAAAAAAACCAGCTTTAAGCTGGTTTGCGAGACGGGGGCATATCAATCTCAGTATATAAATTGTTTTCAATGAAAGAAGGGTAATTAGGTCTTTTCATTTAGGTGGCATTTTGCCGGTTGGTTCTGTTATCAGATAACCTTGTGACTAGGAACACGAGGGAACATTAGCGACGGTTTCGTACGGAAAAGCGGAAAAGCGGAAAAGGTTCTGAATTGAGCGTACGTGGCGGGGAAGTTAAAACCTAATTGACGTCCACGTGTCACTCTTCATGACGTTCCCGCCACCTCATGGACTAATAACTATAACTCCACGTGACTGAAAAGAGTAACATCCTCAAGTATCATGTCCAGGGGAAATTATGATCATGTTTCGGTTAAATTGTAGGAAAAAAATTTATTTTAGTCTTTTTTTTAATTTTTTTTAGTTTTTTTGATTAAAAAATTAAATTGTAGGAAAAAAATTTATTTTAGTCTTTTTTTTAATTTTTTTTAGTTTTTTTGATTAAATTTTTTTATTTTTTCAAATCATCTCAATAAGAAAAATAAAAAATATAAAAATAAATTAATGAAAAAATTGTAAAAATTCATTAAAAACAAAAAAAGCAACATTAAATTTGGGTTATTTTTGTTTTTTCTAATTATTTTTAATATTTTGATCAAGAAAATTTATATTTTTGACTGGTCTCAATGAAAAGAGTTAAAAAATATAATAATTTAATTATATAATAAAAAATATTAACTAAAGACAAAAAAAACAAAATAAAATAAGTAATTTTCTAGGCCCAATTTACCCAAAGTTTCAAATGAAAAATAATCAATAAACTTTACCTAGGTCTTGGGGAAAGGAGCTTAATTACTAAAAAAAGTTATGTTTAAAGAAATAAAACTCCATTAGGTTACGTTATTAAAATTCAATTTTGAAAATTAATTTTCAACACCGTAGTAATTATGTGGTTTTTCATAAAATTGAAATCTGGAAACTGAAAATTAAAAATTAATTACTGAATTATTGAAAATTAAAGCTGAATTGTGAAACACTTGAAATCTAATCATGATAATTATCGTTGATGATAATCGTATATTTAGTAATACATGAGATTAATTATTATGTGTTGTTTATGTGAGTTTTGAACTGGTTGAACCAAAATTCTATATGTATATATATACTATTTCTTTGGATTCTCACATAATTTTGACCACTCGAGTGGACCATTATCAGAGGCATTTTAAATGTCGGGTAGTAGCATTTATTTCTCGCTTAACTCCTCTTCTCCTCTCTCTCTCTCTCTAAAACTTGAGACTTAAGCCCTAAAACCAGATCTTGAGCCTCCTTAAGCACCTCTTGCTCAACTTGTGAGTTCTTCTTGCTCACTTCTTGGTTGAATACCCATTGGAAGTTGGAGACACGCGTTGGAGGCTCCGTATTCATCCATCGGTTAGTGATTTATGGTTTTGAAGCTTACTAGAGTTAGATTCTTGTGTTCGAGCATCTAAGAGGTAAAAATTATGACTATTGTTGATTAACACATGTATATGAGTTGTACTGTTGTTGAATTTGTACAAAATCATGAAAATTTATATTTTTAGAACCCTAAGTTAGGGTTTGATATTAAAACATGCTAGATCTTGGATTTGTGGGTAACTTAAGGTGAATCTACCATGTTACTATTGTTTGAGACGAATGGATTGAAAAATGACTGGATAGAATTTTGGTGGGATTAAACCTTAAATGAAATTGGAGTTTTCGAGTTGTTGAACTCAAATGATGAAAGTGGAAATGCTTTTAGTTAATTAGAGGTTGTGATAACCTATTTGTATATAAAATTTCATGAATTTTGGTTAAATGTGAAGAATCATGAAATGACAGGTTGAGATATTTGGAACAAATCTTGTGAATTTGGCGGAGTGTGAAAGTAACGAAAGATGTGATTGGGTTTTAAATTAATTTAATCCGAATATGTGAAATATAAGAATATGAGGTATGGTTTATAATGAATGTTCTTGTTGGAATCTGTGAATTTCATTGGCCATTGAAATTCAGATTTCAATAGCTTGATCAGTTACAATTGAATTGGCCATTCAATTGCAATTGAAGCCTGAAAACCAACAGCCATGAGTGGCTATTGATTTTCAGGAAAAACCCTCCATAATGAAAGGGCTAGAGGAAGAGACAGAGTCTCAGAAGAGGAAGAGGAAGAGACAGAGAATAAGAAGAGACAAAACCAGGAGCTCTGAGGGTCAGCCTGGAATTCAATAGCCATAAGTGGCAATTGAATTCTCGGTGGCAATTGAATTCTCTGTAACCCCTCTCCTTCTTGTGAGGGGCTATATAAGGGTCGTCTCCCTCTAAGAAAGAAATATACAGAACGAGATTGAGATACAATTCTCAGGTTACGAAGCAAGCTGCAAGAGAGAGAAAGACAGACGAAGAACGTTCGTAGCCGATCATTGGTGGTGTTCCGAAGATCGGGGAGCCGTTTTATCCTGGGAGAATGACGCCGGTGGAATACCTACAACACCCTCGATAGGCGCCGAATCATTCTTAAGGAAACTGCGATTGCAGGACTCGGTTTGCAAATTCTATTTATGTTATTCCTGTTATTTCATTATCTGTAATTTCAGATTATTGTAAATTGTTGAAAGTTTAATTAATATGTATTTTCTGGACAGTGGTAGCGGTGAATGGTGGATGGGTGAAGGTTAAGTTGTTGCAGAATAAGGTATTTTGATAAAAATAATTTTTTTGGGTGTAATAAATTTTTTTACATCTATAAATAGAATTACCCTTTCTAAAAAAGAGATACTAAATGCACACTTTATTACTTAATCTACCTATTGTAATATAAGCACTTATAGATGATCTATAAAAAGTTATAAGTAAATTACACTTACACCCTATACATTTAAGGGTTATATCACTGTCACCTCTTTTATTCTCTGAAATATCACTACACCACTTTACTTTTTTATTTTTGTAACACTTAGATTCAAAAATTAACTTTTCAGTTAACTTTTGGATAGAAAAACAGTATTTTTACACTTACGCCCCATGTTTTTTTTTGTTTTCACACTTACATCCCATGTTTTTTTTGTTTTTTTTAATTACAAAATTTTATTTAAAAATTTTTAATTAAAAATTAAAAAATTAATAAATACAAAAATAAGTAAAATAAAAACATAAAATTTAATTTATTAATTTATTTTTATTTTTAAGTTTTAATTTTGATAAAAAAATATTAATTTTGATAAAAAAATATTAATTTTTATAGTGAAATATTTTAACATTAGCTCAAACGAGTATAGTGAAATGTTCTATCTGGAATATTTTTTTTGCCTTTTTAGTTTTATTTTTATTTTTAGCAAAAAAATAAATTATTATATTTTTAAAACTCATTTAATTGAAATTATTTGAAAAAAAATATAATTTTCTTAATCAACGCACTATCTTATATATATATTTTTTTTGCCTTTTTGTGTGTGTGTAGCTCTTTTAGTATTTTTTGAATTTCTTAAATTTTTTTACTCTAAATCTTTTTACCTTTTTTATTCATCATAATAAAATAAATTTAAAAGTATAACTATTTTGGCTAAAAATTAAAAAAATCATTAAAAATAAAAAAAAGTGCCCTATAAAGCTTTAAAATGGTTTTTTCACCTCATTTGAACTTTTTCTAATTTTTTATCGAATTTTTTATTTTTTTAATATTTTACAAGAAAAAAGAAACAAGTATGCTCGTTTGAGTTAATGTTAAAAAATTTCACTATAAACAAAAAAAAACATATAAAAAAACTTATTACACGCGATGTCTAAATATATAAAAAAAAAATATAAAACATAATAAACTAACTAATCAAATTTTATGTTGTTTATTTTCGAATTTAGTAAATTTTTTCTCTTTCTTTTACTCAAAATATTTTTATTTTTTAATAAATTAAATAATTCAAAAAAGGCTAAAAGAGCCACAAACATACAAAAAAAGACAAATTTTTTTTTTTTATCTCAGATAGTTCGTTGGTCAAGAAAATTATTTTTTTTCAAATCATTTCAATTAAATGAGTTTTAAAAATATAATAATTTATTTTTTACTAAAAATAGAAAATAAAAAAGCAAAAAAAATATCTCAGATAGAACATTTCATTATACTCGTTTGAGCTAATGTTAAAATATTTCACTATAAAAATTAATATTTTTTTGTCAAAGTTAATTTTTTTTTATTAAAAATAAAATAAAATTAAAATTTATATTTTTATTTTACTTATTTTTGTATTTAGTAATTTTTTATCTTTTAATTAAAAATTTTAAATAAAATTTTGTAATGAAGAAAAACAAAAAACATAGAAAATATAGGGTGTAAGTGTGAAAATACTATTTTTTCGTCTAAAAATTAACGAAAAGTTAATTTTTGTATCTAAATGTTACAAAAATATAAAAGTATGGGGTGCAGTGATATTTCAGATAATAGAGAGGTAACAGTGATATAAATTTTAAATACATGGAGTGTAAGTGTAATTTACCAAAAAGTTATCCACGTAAATGTGTTGAGTAATGACTTGTTTGTTTAGTACACACAATTATAAGTATTTATATTTGTACATAGGGTGTAAGTGTAATTTATTTAAAAGTTATCCATGTAAATGTGCTGGGCAATGATTTGTTTGTTTAGTACACACAATTATAAGTATTTATATTTGTACAAATATTTTTTTATATTTATATTTGTACAAATATTTGTATAAATATTTAATACATTTTGTACGGTTATTAAAAAAAAATGAGTGTATTTTACATCTTACCTTTTGGCGAGTTTTTAATTCAGCACCTAAAAATATTGAATTAATTTTTAAAAATATATAAATATTTATGAATTATGTAGAAATATTCTAATACATAGCGAGTGAATTTACTATTTGTTGTTAAATTTTTTAGCCCACTTGTAAGGAAAAAAATTATTATTATTTATTGCAGACAAATTTAAACTACGTATTGATGCGAATTTCGACGATGTAATTCATATCAATGTGGCCTTAGATCTGTGTATGGAAAAATCACAGATTGCCACAAAAAAACCTCTCTATGTAAGTATGTTTTTATGACACTTTTTGCCTATTTGTGCTCTTTAGAAAGTAATTTTTTGCTTAAAAATTTGCTTTCAAAATTGTATTATTTGGCATATCAAAAAAAATAAATCACTAGCTTTATTTTTAAAAAAAATCACATTCTAAATAATTTAAAATTTTTAAAATAAAATCATTATACCATAAATTTAAAAGTTAACTTTAAATCTTAAAAAGTAAAAAATAAAACTTACTCCAAACAATCTAATTCTTTTTCTTTTTTTTTTGAATAAATAAATTATTAAAAAACAAATAAAGTCTTTTAGACATTCTAAGCAATTGTTTATTTTTACACCATATATTTTATAGATATATAATTTAATTATAAAAAATAATTTTAAATTACTAAAAATAACAACTTAATTAAAAAAACTCAATAGCTTCACAGCAAACTCTTAACATTACTAGTAGTTTTTAGTAGGATTGTTCTTAATTTCAACTAAAAGCACAAAAAAATATACGTAAATTAAAAAAAAATATTAAAACCAGTTATATTCTTTACACAAGTATATACGCGTATTATTAAAATTGTATTTTTGATGAGAAATAAAGAGAGAAATTGAGTTTAAATAAAAGAAAAATATATTAAATTTAAAATAAAGAGAGAAATTATTTGAATTTTTAAAGAAAAGAGAGCTAATTAGTAAAAACAAAAACAAAAGAGAGAAAAACCGTCACATAAAACAAATGCCACGTGGAGACCTTTCTCCAATATAATATAGATTGTGATTCCTGTATTTTGTGAATAAATTATAATACTATTGTAATAAAGAAAAATTGTGTAGAGAGTAATTTAGCAAATCTTTTTAAAACACCTTGCCTACCAAATTATAAATTTCCATCATGTTTGACTGAGGTGTTATTAGGAATGAATTACATATATATAAGTATAATTTTATATAGTCTATTATTTGATTGTATCTTACGAGTTCGTTTAGTATATAAATGATTATTTTTATAGAATAATTATTGTATTGAGATTATTAGCACATAGATTATTAATATAGATTGAATTATTAGTGTATTATTTATTGTATCGAATACTTTGGCTGAAAGTTAAATAGCATGAGAATAAATAATACGTTATTTGGCTCGACGGAAAATGACAGGTTAAATAGTAATTGCTTTAGAAATATTGAACTTGAAAAATATGATTTCTTTTTTGTTGATAGAAAATAATATTTAAGGGATTCAATCAATCACATCTATAAATAAAAAGTAATGAGAAGTAAACACAACACTCAAATTTGTTACGTGGAAAAATCCAACACAAATAAAAAACTTCGGGATTATCAAATTCAGAAATCAAGCACTATAAATCGAACAGTTATAATACAATTTACAGACTTTTGAACAAATCCTCAATTTACTTGTCCTAAGCTTGAATGTCGAATACTCGTATACCCTCCACTTGATTTTAGTTGTAACGAATTCTCGAAACAACATCTCTAGCAGAATCATCTGTCCGAACTTAGAACGCCGTCTAAGATTTTACTTGAATAATCTTCGAAGTTTTGGAGACACGAAGACACTTCTGAATCTTGATTTGGAGCTCTGAATATCAAAGTATTAAAAGTGTTTTCGTGTGTGCCTGACAACCCTTTTATAAGCTATCAAAATCCAAGTTATAGAATTTTAAACGTACTAATATTACTTAGGTCTGCTCGAGCAAGCCATTGGGCGCTCGAGCGATCATGTGACAGAATGACTTCTTTAAATTCTGCTTTAGTTGTATGTACCATCAACTTATACTGTTATTCCATGACTCCAACTTGGATTGAGCCTCTTAAAACAAATCAAACATAAATAACCACAACTTAGATCCCAAAAATACTCTAATACAACTCAAACCTTTATAAACCTATTCTATCACAATAAGAATTATATAACAAATAAAATACCTTAAATTATCATAAACAAACTAGTTTACAGAAATTAATATAAAATTAATTTCTTTACAAAACTCGCATGGATGATGAGATAGTAATAATCCCAAAACAAAAAACTTACAGAAAATTAGTAAATCGTTCAATTTATTAACCGTTTACTGTTTTTCATCTAGCATAAGATTTGTTAATGAGTAAAATCCATTCTCATAAAAATTTTAACGCGTAAAGTACTTTTAAGACAAAAATACCATAGAGCAGATAAAATTATATGTGTTTTATCAAAACATATATAAAGAACACAGATTAATTTATCTGTCTTTTATTAAAAGCACGTATAAAGAATACAGATAAATTTATACATCTTATTGAAAGTACGTATAAACATCACCAATACATAGAATAATCTTTTTGCCATTCACTTTAATGCCACGTCAACCGTAGGGACTAGGTGTGTTTAATAATTTGAGGATAAATGATGAATAAGATAACGGGAGTATTTGGTAAAATTATTGCGGGTAGTTTTTAATTTTTTAATTTTAATTTTAATTATAAGTTATAAATTTTTTTAAGCATTTCTAACTTTTACTTCAACTTAGGCCCTGATTGGCAACTTGACTTTTTTGGTATTTTTTTGCTAAAAACGCCCGTTTGGTAAAAAAGCAAAAATATTAAAATGTTAAAAAGTTAAATCAAAATACGAACTCTTAGAATATTTAAATCAAATTCTTACTATTTTGAAAATACAATAATACTTTATATTCATAAATTATTTACTACTACTACCAACTACACATATTTGTTAATATCATATATATAAAAAGGTAAAATTATCAATTTTAAACAAAAAAATAAAAAAATTAAGTTTTATCCAAAAAACTAAGTTCAAAAAAACTAAATTAAAAATTAAGTTATTAAACAACCTACTTTGAACTCAATTTAGTTTTTTAGCTAAAAATACAAAAAAGCTAAAAAATTAGCTTTTAAGCTAATTATCAATTGAGTTCATATAAATATTTTTTCTTCTATTTCAACTACAAAATATAATTTTTACTAAATACTTGTAATTTTTATTACAAACTACAATTTATACACTAATAATTCAGTAATGCTAAACATCACCGACATACAAAATAACCTTTTTGCCATTCCCTTTAATGCCACACCAACCCTGACTGATCTCTTAAATCCAGCGTTTTGAACGCTTTTGAAACTTTTAGAACTCATTTCCAACGTTATGGAACTTTTCTCAAATTATTATTGTTAGTTTTTGCAAACTTTAAAATGGACCCAGCTTGTCCTTTTCCTTCACCAATGCTTGAAATTCTTTTAATCATTAAGGGCATTTATAGATATTATTTTCATTAATTTTATATAAATAATGTCAAATTAAATATCAAATCATTTAATTATATAATTTTTCCCTACCGAAACGCGGTCCAATACAAATCTAATTACATACAAACCTAATTACGTTATTCATTTAACCTGTAATATTTTCAGTACTAACAATAGATATTACTAAAATTAGTAATTTATAATAAAAATTGTGAGTATTTGATAAATATTACAACTTATAACTGAAAAAAAAAAATTTATAACAGTAGTTGTTAGTGTTTGAAAAAACTCATAATTTATAACTAAAATTAGTAACAAAAAGTTAAAAGGTATTGCCAAACACTCATAATCCAAGTTTATATATAAAATTGTTTAATTTGTACAATTGTGTTAAAATTGGGATTGAATTAAATTTATCTTTCCAACTTTACCCCTCATTATATAAAAGACACCAATGGCTTCTTTTGGAGTGATTTTTTTGTCATAATTTCTTTCTATACCGTTCTCACTTAATTTAATACACACATATATATATAATACGAAATCTCACTTAATTTAATACACACATATATATATAATACGAAAAATTACTCCTAGACGTATAAGATAACGGGGGTATTTGGTATTTGATAAAATTATTGCTGGTAAAATTATTAAGACAATTTAAAAAGGTAAAAAAATTTAGTCAAAAGATAATTTTTTAAAAAAAAACAAAAATTTAAAATTTAGCCCAAACAGAGCTATTATCTATAAAGTATTTTTAATAAATAAAAATATAAAATATATACCAAATAAACTATTTTAGTTTTTTATTTATCTAATGAAGTGAAATATTATGTTACTTAAAATATTTTTTTTTGTTACAAGATTAAACAAAATTACCGCATAGTTATAACACCGTCACACAATTGACAGCTGTCATTCATTAGTTTTTACCAGATTGCCGAGTCCAGAGGTTCTCTCTCTCTCTCTCACTACAGTCAAGAAAGACCTCCGCTGCTACAGTAATGGCGGACGAAATTGCCCTCAATTTTTCAACAAAATTCCCAATCTGTTAACTTCTCCTCGTAGATTCTATCAACCGTCAAAGATCCTCTCTTGTCTTCGACTGCCTTCCGCCCCTGGTCTCCTCTGATCACTCTCTCTCTCTCTCTCTCTCTCTCCTCACTTTTTCTCTGTATTTCTCCGGTGGTTTTATACGGTTATGGATGGGATTTAGGTTGAGTTCAAGCTATACATATATATAGATATATAGATATACGCACATATACAGATAGAAGTTTGTTAGGTAAAAAGAATGGATTTGGTGGAAGGAGTTGGGGAGAGTTCGTCGCCGCCTCGGAGTCTTGGTAGTTTCGGTGGATACGATGTAAAGAACGATGAGTATAATCGGTTGGTAGAGATTGGAAACGAAGAGGCCGCGTGTATTCCTGAGTTTCGGGAACAGTTGGAGGCTCACTTCAATAGGTTACCTGCTAGGTAATTATCTTCATCGTTCTGATTCGTTTGTATTTAATTCCTGCACAATTTTGGCTTTTTTTTTTGGATTGCTGTGCAATGAGATTTCCAAATTTAAATCTAATTATTCAGTTTTGTGTTAAACGTTGATTCAGTTTTGTGTTAAACGTTGATTCAGTTTTGAAAGGATATTTAATATATTTTTTAACTTTCGTGCAGTATGAATACATATTCGTGTTCGTGTATTCATGTGTACGAATCTAGTTGGTGTCACTTATTTTCCTTATTGTTTAAATATCTTTTTTCTTTAATAGTTTCAGTCTGTATAAATTAGTTGGCTTTTTATTTTTGTTGTTGTATTTAGTGGTCCAATTTGAGTGCGTGCACCATTCTCAGCTGTTGCAGATAAATTTGGGATTCAAAAGTTTCAATGAATGTAACTGTGGAGTCTTTGTTAATGCAAAAATGATCTGCTTTTGGATTTGTGCTTTTTGTTTCATTTGGTCCACGGAATTAATTTCATGAATCTGGTTCTGTTATATATGTATTAATGGGCTCTAGGTGTTTTATGGTTTTCAAACTGGAACCCACCCGCCCCCCACCCAAAAAAAATAAAAATCAGCAGGGCTTATGTTTTTTTAGTAGGTAAGGGTAGGTAACTTTGTTTCAGCTTTTCAAGAACCTCTTTTCTTGTGGCACAAGGATTTTGTTGATTCATATTGCTTTTTGTTTCAGTTATCGGTTGGATATTAATATGGATAGGGTGGAAGATGTTTTATTGCATCAAAAGATTCTTGCGTTGGCCAAGGATTCGGATATCAGACCAGTTTATCATGTCCGTTTTTTGGAGGTACGACATTCATCTTACCAAATAGATCGTGTAAATCGTTTTGTGCGCCTGGAAGACCGTTTTCATCATTTGGTTGCCAAGTTGCCAATCTATCAGTGACAACGACCATTTCTTTGAAATATAAATAGAGTGGTTTTGAAACAGGGTGGTTTATACCTTGCACCATTTCAATCAGAATACTACTGACCACAAAAAGTGTGGCCAATGGTAATGCCAAGAGAAAGATAGGACGCATGATCGATTCAAAAGAGAGAG
>JAOTRH010138538.1:0-13901 GCA_034768845.1 Heliamphora exappendiculata | reverse complement strand
ACGACGGTGGACAGCTCAGATCTCGGGCGACGTGAGTCGCGCGACAGCAGCAGCGGCGACGGCCTGACGCGAGTCGCCCAACGGCAGCAGCGGTGACGCGGTGACGCGAGTCACACGACGGCAGACACATCAGATCTCGGGCGACGTGAGTCGCGCGACGGCAGCAGCGGCGACGGGAGCAAGCAGGCGACGGCGGCGTGTCCTGGGACGGTGTCGGCGACAGGACGCGACGGCAGCAGCGGAGGCGAACGGCTGCGACGTGACGCGAGAGGGCAGGGGCTGTGAGTACTACAGGCCCCAAGAATGTAACTCTGATACCATGAAGAAATTGAGAAAAGTAAAATAACTGTATATTTTCTGTGTATTGAAACTGTACAATATATGACCTATTTATAGACGAATATGGATAAACAATAAAGAATAAAATCAATCTAATCAATCTAATATTCTAAATAATCTAATATTCCAACAAATGTAATGTAAACCTTAATTTTATAATACTCAATCTAATACTATACCCGCCGTTGTATTACTAATTTTACCCATTTGAATCATTAATAATTTCAACGTAACTTCTAGTCTCAATCTCCTTGATCAAACAAACAAACCACTTATACAGCCTATTGGATTATTAATCTAATCAAACATGGCCTATGGATCTCCCAAATTGGAATAGAAAACATTGGTGTTAAAAAAATAATGATTAACTTCAAACGTCGTCAATTTTTTTTAAATACAAATGCGATCTGTTTATACATTTAACGATATTTGATCAATTTAATTTATTACATAAAAAAATGACATGCGTAGAATAATTAAATAAAACAAATAACTCGAATTATCAAAACGGATCCATTTTAGATTCCAAATTAATTGAACTGAACCAATACAATCCGATTAAGAACCGGTGGAGAGAAGTCCAGTCCTAAAAAAAAACAAAAAAGAATTGAAGGGTTTTATGAGAAAATATGAACCAAATCACTAGAGTTCATGCCTGGTCGATGTTTCAATGCTGCTTTTTTGTAAATCAAATTGCTGGGTTGAATCCAACCTACGTGTTGGGTTGGGCCAGGATTGGTCCTTGCGTTAGGCTCATTAAATCAGAATGTATCAAAATAAAGTGGTTAATAGGCACCGTTTAAAATGTTTTCAAAGTCAATATTTTCAAAGTTTAGCTAAACTCAACAAAGTTGATTTGTATGAGACACTAATGGTCATTTGGGCTAAATTTTGGACTTTTTGGTTTTTTTTTTTATTATCTTTTTTGAACTGTTTTCTTCATTTGATTAAAATTTTTAATTTTTTTGAATCATCTCGACGAGATAAATCGGAAATTTTTTTTTTATTATTAAAAGATGAAAAAATTCATTAAAAATCAAAATAAGTAATATAAAACTTGGCTTAATGTCTTATTCTGACTTATCTTGTATTTTTTGAACTTTTTTTTCCTATATTTTGATTAAATTTTTTACTTTCTCGGCTTGACTCGATGAGATGAGTAAAAAAGTATAATAGTTTGACTAAACGATAAAAAAGATTATTAAAGATAAAAATAAATAAATAAACAATTATCCCAAACAGAGATTGTAACTTTTCGACTCTTGAACTCGTTTGGATGTGAATGGTTTTTTTTTTGTTTGTTTAAAATATCTAATTTGCAATACTTTTTAGCCTTTTAAGCTTGGAGATGTAAATAGGCATTTTTTACTTTTAAAAAATGGAGTAAATATTTTTTTTTTGAAAAAGCATTATTGTTATTTTATATAATAACTTTTAAGCTCATTTGTGAGGAGAATAGGCCTTGTTTCTTGAAGAAAAAGAAGGCAAATAACCAAATAAAATTTTCTCTTATACCAATCAAAATGAATCCAAATGGGCCTTATTGTTTAAAAGAAGTCACCAATATCTCCTCATTTTAACATCTTACTGTGGAAGGGGGATCTGCTTAAGGACAGCCCAATCTAATTGTTTGGACTTGATTTGCGACCCACGGCCCATTCTAATTTCCAAGCCTAGATCAATATATTTGAAGAGAAAAAGGCTTTGTGGCCTTTGTGAGCCTTGGGAGTTGGGAAGGTCTTCAACCCATAAATGTCGAAGAAATTAGAAAATTTTTGAGTAGTTATTCGATAGTCTCTGGTACACTATATGACAATGATTACGTGGTGTTTTCTTTCAATAACGTAATAAAAAATACTTTATAGGACATTGTTAGTCTACTTTTGTTGAGTAGGTTTGGAGACAAGAATAACTCACTTAAAAGTATCAAGTGGCATTGTTCATAATGTTATGAGAGATGTGGAACTCGGTACGATAAAAATATTATTCTTAGGAACTAAATATATAAAAATACGTTCTCTCTCGATTATAACACAATTTAAAAAGGGCACTTGAGGTTCATTTAAGCTTAGATTCTACGTATGGTCGAATGTTTACCTTTTAAAAAAAAAAAAATTTTTTTTCTTTTTTTAATACTTTTTAAAAATCTAAGCTTAGATTTACAGCCAAAAGCTCAATTTTTAAAAATATTTCTTAATGGTGATAATTTACTCTCTATTAAAAAAATATAAACGAGATTAATTTTATTGTTTTAATATCCTATTTGACATTATAACTTTTAACTCTTGCCCATTGTTGCTCCTCCCTCAGTTTTTTTGCTTCACAAACTTACTCAATTTCCTTCTTTCTTATTCAAACAAACTCAATTCAAATATCTCTCTTTAAGATAAACAGATCTATCATCTCTCTCCCTCCCCCATTCTATCTCTATGCACTATAGTCTCGCTGAGCAGCATCATAGTTTTGCAATTTATCATTGTTACATTATATTCAATAGTACCTTTAGGTACATGCAATTTGCTATTTTATATTCATATCATATGATATTGAAACATTGGCTATAGGAGTTGATGAAAAGTTTTATGCTATGTTTGGATATAGGAGTTGATGAAGAAAAAGCAAAAGAAAATTGAATGAAAAAAATTTAAACCTTTTCTCATTTTCTCATTCCAACTTTAAAAAACCAAAAAATCTAAACCTTTTCTCTTGATCCCATTGTATTTGTTGTTGCTTATTAGCAGCAATTTCTTCTTTTTATACATTGAAAAAATGTGTTGAAGCATTTGTCGCAGCTTCTGCTTTTTATATATGAGCTAAAAATAACTTTAAAAAACTGAATTTTTTTAAAAAAATTCTATTTTTAAAACTTGTAAATTCTACTCTTTTTTTTTTTTAAAGCTACAACAAACAGAAAACAGCTGATGAAACATCTATTTCTCGGGTTCTTTTGTAACAAAAAGCTAGCAAATGGGGAAAATGAGCAGAATAATTAGCATGTGACCTTTACAGGTGACCAATAAAATCAGTGGCCTGTTCCAAGGTTCTTGTCAAGCTTTTCTGGGTACTTTTGATCCTATCTAGTTAATAATTTAGTGGTTACAGAGAAAATCAATATGCCAGCACACTTGCATTTTGTAACTTACTTTTCCAAAAGTTATATATTCTTTCTTGTATGTTACTTTCAATACTTACTTTCATTCCAGGATCATATAAGTTGGTATGTTTCACATTTTAATTAATTACTGTTAGGAATTTTGGTTCAAATTCTATTTAAGTTGGAATAAATTTTTAGTCTATCATGATTACTAAATTTAAAAAATTCTAAAAAATGTAAAATTATAGTAGTTTAATTAGTTTTGAACTTAACTAGTTCAAGTTTGATTAGATTATATCTCTTTTTTCTCTTATAAACATGAACGTAGTCTCATATTATTTGTGTGCAAATTTTGTTTGAGAGGGAGAATTTGTGAGAGTTGTGTGATTTGTAATTGTTTAATCATTTATTGAATTCTGCCAGCCGTGAACGTAGGTAAATTGTCGAACCACGTAAAATTTATCGTCTTTATTTGTTTATGAATATTCTGAACCTTTCTTGCACAACAAGTGGTATCTGAGCGGTTCCCATTGCTTTTGACTGTTATGGATTCAACCGCAATATCAGATATGATCAGTTCAGCTTTTGAAATTCTATTTTGTCTTATTGGATTATAAAAACAGTTATTTTAGTCGTTTTTAAGCGCCGAATATTGTTTATGGTGGAACTTGAGAATACTGATGGTTGAATCTGCTAAGAGTTCTGGTTGTTGGGTTCGAGTTGGTTATTTATATCCTTGATTTGTATTCAAATGATCGTCTATTTGGACCCTCTGAAAAAGCAAAGGTTTGAAAGCTTTGTAGCGGATATTATCTGTTTTATTGGTCTTGAGGAATCTATTTTGTTCATTATAAGGAGTTTGATCTTTAGGTGGAATTTGTTTTCAGATAAAGTTTATCCTCAGATGAAGTTTGCCAATAGATGAGTTTTGTGTCGGTTATCCAGTTGCATTTTTTGGTGGAGAATATGCTGACAGTTTGAATGAAAAGATGTGTCGTTTGGATCAAGTTTCAATATAACTTGAACTTGACTAAATTTAGTAATTTGAGTGACCACTCCACCCGGTTCACATTTGGTTTGGACGTGATATGTGTACTTGTCTATATTTTGTCCAGTTTTTATAATTTGGTATCTTTATGTACAATTTGGCATTTCAGGACACATCTGGTTGCAGCATCAATATACCAATATACTCGATTTGAAGTTTTGGTCACCCTAGGTGAATTTGGCCTCACAAAGTACATTTGGATCCAGAGTTTCTCTGTTAATTTGTTAGATTCAAAAATTTGAGCATTTTTAGTGCATTTGGTGGCAACTTTGGCATGTTAATTTGTTTGGGATATGAATTCTCACTAATGTGGAGATTATTGAGAATTTTAGCTCAAATCCTATTTGAGGTGGGATAGATTTCTAGTCTATCATGGTTACTAAATTTGAAAAGTTCTGAAAAATATAAATTTGTAGTTGTTTAATTAGTTTTGAACTCGACTAGCACAAGTTTGATTATATTATATCTCTTTTTTCTTCTATAAATATGAATGTAATCTCAGATTACTTGTGTGCAAGTTTTGTTTGAGAGAGAATTTGTAAGAGTTTGGTGATTTGTAATCGTTTCTTCATATATTGAATTCTTCCAACCGTGGACATAGGTAAATTATCGAACTGCGTAAAATCTGCCGTGTTTATTTATGATTATTTTGGACCCTTCTTACACAACAATTACCCCCCTAAAAGATTAGATTTAGACAAATTTAAGTCCATTTAAATTGAATTAATTTCGTTATTATGTATGTTTCGTCGCTAATACATTCGTAATTGAAATCTTTTTCTCAAAACTATTGTTCGTAAAAGGTCGTCGCAAAAAAATGTACCTTGGAACGAGAATTGAATTACTCACCAAAAGAGAAGACATTTGCGTTGAAAGTATCATTTCTAAAGAGAAAAGAAAATCATTTTCTTAATAGAATTTTGTTGCCAAAAAATAAAAATATATTTTAGATAAGAGACTGAATAATTCTAGTGAAATTAATAGAACACATTACAAAACTGCATGGATGACGATAAGTTCATAAGATTTAGGTCCCACGATTACACCTTGTGCAATTATGGGAATCCATGCATTTTTTTTATGTCTTAGAGTGTCTAAGCTAGTTTTATGTGCACATCAACTAATCTCTAAGAGACCAATCCTACCGTCCACTTGCGGAGTACTCAATTAAAGTCGAGACTTTATCTCGTATAAACTTGGCTCCATAGAGTTGATAGCACTTAAAAGATTTCGAATATAAGACATTGGATGGAGTAAACTCCCAAGTTTCAATTGCTCGATTAATTTAATAAAAAAAATATGAGATGAAAACTTTACTTGAAGAAAACAAAAACAAGAACAAGAGAGTGATCGAAGTATTTTCGTCACAAATGAAAACATTGGTGGAAAGGAAAAATTAGTCGAAAAGATAGGATTTAGCGCAAATGGATTTCCTTACAAACTACCTTATGTTTTCATATGTAGTCAATGTGTCTGCTTACCAGCAGTCTTTCTTTTGGTTCAAAATTTGCAACAACAAGTAATTTTAGGAACTTCATTTCTAAACTTGTTAATGCCTATTAGTTAAATTGATTCTAAAGAAATCTCAAATAGATATAAAGGTCATGAAGTTTACTTCTTCTTTATCACTAATCCTGAAACTAACATTATCCTCATATTTTTTTTACCAAAGCAGCCACTGCATTTGGTAAATCTAACTGTAAATGGCATACAATTGGAAAACATTTATTATACTTCTTCACTGAGTTCTAACTTGTTTGGATTTGGCATTGGAGTTTAAAATGTAATCTGGATGAATTTGAATGTCTTACTCTTCAAAGGACATTCGTCTTCAAATGGTGAAAAAACTTTGACACTGTCAAAACTCCTACCAAAATAACTGAAACTATTGCTGCCCAAGATGTTATCCAGGTCCAAGCCCAACAAGTAACTCTAGCCCCAACTCTAAATATGGATAATTTGGGCCTTCTTATTATGAATACTCTTAAAGCCCAATATCCAACCCTAACTGAAGCCCAGTTATCTGTAAAAATATTAAAAATTATGAAATTCAATTTTATATCTGCAACTACCCAGAGTGACCAGTCTATGAATTCTCCCATACCGTCTAAAGCTGAGGATACCAACCAATTCACATGTTTGGCCGTTGAATCCCAAGATCCAAATGAAGATGATTGCATCTCTTTAGAGGATTACTGGGATTCTCTCATTGAAAATGTTCAAAAGAAGGCTACTACATCTGGTAGTAGTAAAGACAAGAAGATTGTTTAAACAATCGCCTAGATCCCTATGATCAACTGTATAGCAAAACAAGGGTTCACTTCGCGGAATGGCTAACAATTGATCATTTGGCATTTTCTATAAGCATTTTCCCTTATGTATCAAAACTCATCATATGACAATGTAACAACAGTTTTATGTCAGCCATTATTGACTTTCTCATCCAGTTGATGCATCCGACAAAGGCGGCTCACAGTGCCTTGTTTGCCATGTTTGACTATTAGAACACCGTCGACACAAAAAGACAAAGGTGGATCTACACACCCATGTGATGCCATAACCGACTCCACTCATTCAAGGACACCTGGCATCCACTGGCGAATGTGAAGAGAAAATTTTGAAGTCCGAATAGGATTTAAGTTTCAAGTTTTCTTATTTAAGGGAGTTTGACTCTTTGTTCAGATTTGAGCTTTTTTCTACTCCTTTCCTCTTGTATATCTCTTCTCTTTCTTATCTTCCTTTGTAATCATTTCTAATTATAAATAAAAGTCTTTTTATATTATAGTGTGTTGATCCGTAGAAGTTTCTCTTTTCTATATTTGGTATCAGAGCCAATACCATGAATGTTACAAATGCAGGGAGAACCTTGATAGTCGACCCCATTTTTGACCACCAGGCAGAAAATCATGGTGGAAACCCAGAAGAAGAAGAAAAAATCTCTGGATTAATGGTACAAAACCATGTATGTTTACGGATTAGGTTCTGATAATAAAAGGATGAACACCAAGCATTGACATAATTCCACTAATTATAAGTTTGTCCATTCAGTTTGAGGGTACGGGCACGGAAGGGATCGAGACCCCAAGCTTGTGGATCCAGAACACGAACGATATAACACTTGGAATGTGTTGTAGCAGGTTTCGAAAGAAGTGTTCACATGATTGTGAACAAGCTGTGCAGATCCTGTCTCGGTTAACATTGCTTCGTACACGAAACGATGTCGACATTCATAAACAAGGTAATTCTGATTTTCAAGATAACGTTCCTTAAGAAACTAGAGATCTTGGTTATTGTGGTTCACGTGCTTCATAGGTTCTCTCGCTTCTGCTCGTGAATTTGTGTTGCTTGTTCTTCTGATGTTAGTGATTTATCATGTCTAGTAACGAATTTCTCGGAGTCCGCTTTACTGGAAAAAATTATTCTGCTTAGGAATTTCAGTTTCAACTATTTGTTATGGGAAAAGAATTATGGGGTCATATTGATAGAAGTGACCCGATTCCAACTAAAATGTCTAAATTGGCTCAGTGGAAGGTCAAAGATGCGAGAGTAATGTCATGGATCTTAGGATCTATTGATCCTCAGATTGTCTTATATCTGAGGCCGTACAAATCTGCTAAAGGTATGCGAAAATTTTTGAAGAAAGTGTATAATCAGGACAACACAGCCCGACGCTTTCAGTTGGAATATGAGATTTCCAATTACACTCAGGGTGATCTCTCCATTCAAGATTATTTTTCTGGGTTTTAAAACTTATGGGGTGAATTTACTGACATGGTTTATGCTAAGGTACCAGAGGCATCTCTCTCTGCTGTTCAAGAAATTCTCTTTTTCTAATACTTTTTTTTATCAAAAATGTCTAGAATTTTCTTCTTACACATTTTCATATGAATTGGTTTTGCCTTTGTAGGGGTTTAAGTTTTATCAAATCTTAATTCATAAGGAAGAGGCATGATATGCTTATTTCTATCCCAAAAACATGTAGTAAATTACTACATATTTCTGTAGCAAAATTATGTTTATGATTCTTAATCTTTTGTTGAATATTAGGCTTATAAAGCTGTTGATTTATATTTATTATAAAAATTTCTTTTGATAATGAATTTAAATAATTTTTTTTATGCAGGATTAAATAAATAAATAATGAAGCTTGTGACTACAATTATTGACAATGTAATTTCTTTCATATATATATATATATAACAATGTACTTTCTTTCTCAACAATTGATAACTTGAAGCTTTTGACTACAATTATTGACAGAATAGGTGTTTGTTAGAATTTTTAAAATGAGTGACATTTGAGATCCCAAATAAATTTATCGAAAATTTAACCGAATGGCTTATCAATCAAGGAGGAGGAAGAGCGATGCTATGACCATTTTGGTACTTTTATTTTATTTTTAGGCATTGTTTGGAATTTTATTTTATTTCCTCATTTTCTATTCTTTTTCAATTGGTTTAAATTTTTTAATTTTTTTTGTTTCTTCTTAATAAAATAAATTTAAAAGTATAATCATTTTAATTAAAATTTAAAAAAATTTATTAAAGACAAAAACTATTATAAAAACTTTAAAGTGCTTTTCTAATGATTTTTTTTAAAAAAATTTCGTAAACTTTTCATTCATAAATTATTCATTTTATTTGAAATTAAAAATAATAAAATTAAAAAAATATATGTATAACAAGTTTTTCATACTAAATTTTGAAATATTTCTTATTTTTCTTTAAAAAAACAAAAAAATTAATATAATTAATTTTTTTAATACATGAGTACTTATATGTGAAAAATTTCTCATACCCTGCATCAAGGTATGAAAAATTTTTCATACTATATATTTTCAAAAAATTATTATATTATTGTGTTTAGAAATATAAATGTGAAAAATATAATTTTTTTTTCTATACATGACTATATTGAAAGTTTTTTATTCATAAGTGTTCATAAACTCAAAATTAATAACAAAAAAATTGAAAAAAATAAATTTTATGAGAAATTTCTCATACTAAATTTTAAAATAATTCTCATTTTTCATTAAAAAATAACAAAAATATAATGGATAAGAACTTTATCATATATCACTATCTAACATTATTCGCATATACATATCTGTTACGAGAAATTTCTCATACTCAGATTTCGAAGTGTATCAAAAGTTTCTTATGTATTAGTATATGAGAATATTTTTATTTACGTACCTGCTATAAAAAACTTTTCATATTATACATACATGCTATAAGAAACTTTCTATACTCAGATTTCAAAATGTATCAAATTTTTTTCATATATCACTATATAAAAAATTTCTCGTACTCAAATTTTAAAATGTGTAAAATATTTCTTATATGTCGTTATATGAGAATATTCATATACATATACTTATTATGATAAATTTCTTACAATAAGTGTAGTTGTAAAACAAGATTCTTATATATTAAAAAAGAAATATCATGTTAAAATGGTATGAGAAGTTTCTCATACGTGGAGAAAAGTTATACTGAAATTTTTTTCATTATTAAGTTGTTAATTTGATTCAAAATTAAGAATGACAAAATTTAAATATGTACACACACACATATGAAAAGTTTGAAAAAAATTTCATTCATAAGTTACTCATTTCATTTAAAATTAAAAAAAAATATGTATAAGAAGTTTTTTATACATAAAAAAAATTATACAAAGAAAAATTTCTCATTCATTAGTTACTCATTTCATTTAAAATTAAGAATGATAAAATTAAAAAAAATATATATGAAAAGTTTTTTATACTTGAAAAAAAATTATACAAAGAAAAATTTCTCATTCATTAGTTGCTTATTTAATTTAAAACTGAGAATGACCAAATTAAAAATAAATATGTATCAGAAGTTTTACATAAATAGAAAAAATTATACAAAGAAATTTTTTTTATTCATTAGTTGCTTATTTTATTTAAAACTAAAAATGACAAAATAAAAAAAATGTAAGAAAAATTTCTTATGTATGAAAAAAAATTATACTAAAAAATTTTCATTCATAAGTTGTTCATTTCATTTAAAATTAAGAATGACAAAATTAAGAATAAATATGTTTGTGAAGTTTCTCATACTATGTATGAAAAAAAATTATAATGAGAATTTTTTCATTCATAACTTATTCATTTTTATTTAAAACTAAAAAATAACAAAATTAAAAATATATGTATGAAACATTTCTCATACTAAATTTTGAAATAGTTCTCACTTTTTTCTTAAAAAATAAAATTTTCATATTAATTAGTATAATTTTATTAAATTAAATTTTGAAGTATATCTTATTTATTAGATAATAACAAAATTATAGAAGTTTTTTTTTTAATTTTTCTAACTTTAAGCCAAAAGACAAAAACCTAACCTTAAACTTCTTTCCAAATAAAAAATTAAATTAATTAGAACTTCTTAAAAATAAATTTTAAAAAGTTATTTTTGTGTTTTTATATATTTTTATATTTGGCATTAATATTGATTAATAGATCTCAACGAATAAATTGTAAAAGTATAAATTTTTCAATAAATAAATGCGTACAATAAAACCTAAAAATGTTTTAGAGTTAAATTTTTAAAAATAAAAAGCAATGTGTGAGTAGAATACTCACTAAATAATTGACGGTTAATTATTTTGGTGATTTATTTTTAAAGACTTAGTACTTTTATATATTTTTATGATTAAAATTATTTATTATGTAGTTTTTGTTAAGTAGATCATTCGTGTAAAAAATAAATTAATTAGATATTAATAGTTATGTGACTAGATCACATTTGTATAGAAACAAATGAATGGTAAATATAATCTTACAAAAAATAAAATTAAACAATATAATCAATTTATATTTAATGAACTTAATTTTTATGAGCAATAAAATTAAAAAATACTATAAAATAAACGATTTTGATTATAAAAATATATTTAAAAATAAATTATTAAATAAAGCACAATAAAATACTATTTTGAACCCACCTCATTTTATAACTATTTTACATCAATTAGTTTGAAGCAAGTCATTTTTCATTCGATCAAACAATTTGTGATGAATAGTGTTTTCCTTTTAAAATAGTTCTTTTTAAAGATCCTTTTAAATTTGGTTAAATTTTTTTTGCATTTTTAAATTTCTTTAATTGCGAGAAATAATAAAACTAAAATACCTTAGACTAAAAAAATATTTTTAATTTAGTGAATTGTTTTGACATTGATCAATAATTTTTCACCTTTTAAATTTCTCGAGATAAGAATAATTTTTTAAAAATCAAAATTAAACACAAACACATAAAAACAATTAAGAAAAAATAAAAATAAGCTATTCGAATAAAGCTTTTTCAAACACCAATAATAGTTAATTCAATTTCACGGTGGAAAAAGTTAAATTATCTAAAAAGTTTTTAGCTTGTGCTTGGGAAAATTCTGTGGTCCGCATTAGGTGTGGACATGAGTTAGTTTAGAACACTGATTTGATCAAGGTTAATTTTAAAATATTAAACTTGAAACTGAATCATTCATGTTTTAAAACAAATTTAACACAACCCGAATAAATTCGGTTGGTTTGGGTTGGAAGTGAAATTCAATTAAATTAATATTTTTTTAATATAATATTCTAAAATAATAATATATGTCTTATTTTATGAGCGATTTAATTTTTTCGTATAAAATATCAAGTTAAACTAATTAAATTCCATTCATTTTATTTTCAATTTATATATTTTTTAACTATAACTAATGGTACAAGTAATATAAGTAATAGTCTTATAGGATTTATATATCTAGTTTTGGATCTTGGGTTTGATTAGTTTAAAAAACTCTTGATTCAAGAATCAAACCGATTTTATCGGTTTAATGTTTTTAAAACCTAAAACCAACTTCATTACTTGATAGAACTGAACTAACACGATTCATAGAGGTCAGATTGCGTTGGTTCATGAATTTTTCGGATCCTTTGAACACCCCTAGTACGCACCTATGGTAATTTTTATTTTAATTTTCGTTACGAGAATTTTAAGTTTTGATTATGATAATTTTAGGTACTACAATGTGCATTCTAATCGGTTCTGGTATGCACCTTTTAATTATTTCAACTTTAATTTTTTATTATGACAATTTTAATTTTTAGTTATTTTAATTTTGCTTTTTACTATACAAATTTAAACTCAATTAAAGGTATATATATATGTTAGAATATTAGATTGATTAGATTGATTCTGATTTGATTCTATTGTATCTTCTTTATTGTTTATTCCTATTTGCCTATAAATAGGCCATATATTGTACAGTTTTAGATGAACAGAATACATAGAGTTATTTTTCTCTTCTCAATTTTTTCATGGTATCAAAGCAAGGTTGTTGGGGCCTGTAGTACCACCAGATCGTTGCCCTTGCCCTCTACGCTCACGACGCCTCCGTCGCTGCAGTTCGTCCCCGCAGTCGCCGCTGCACACTCGGCGACACCGCTGCTGCCACAGGATACTGTGGTGTCCGTTGCCGCAGTTCATCGCCTCAGGCCGTCGCCGCTGCACACTCACCGACAGCGCCAGCGCAGCCCGCCGCTGCTGCAATCGCGATCTGAGGTGTTCGCCTTCGTGCGACTCGCGTCACCGCTGCTGCCGTCGCGTCCCGTCGCCGTCACCGTCTCGGGACACGCCGCCGTCGTCTGCTTGCTCCCGTCGCCTCAGGATGTCGCCGTGCTGCCGTCACGCGACTCGCGTCGCCGCTGCTGCCTTCACGCGACTCGCGTTGCCCAAGATCTGAGGTGTCCGCCGTCGTGTGACTCGTGTGACTCGCGTCACCGCTGCTGCCATCGCGTCCCGTTGCCAACACCGTCCCGGGACACGCCGTCGTCGTCTGCTTGCTCCCGTCGCCTCAGGACGTCGCCGTGCTGCCGTTACGCGACTCGCGTCGCCGCTGCTGCCTTCGCGCGACTCGCGTCGCCCGAGATTTGAGGTGTCCGCCGTAGTGTGACTCGCGTCGCTATTGCTGCCGTCGCGCGACTCGCGTCACCGTCGCCGGAGGGGTCTTCTTCTTTTAGATCGCTCCAGCAGAACAGCCCACAGCCCAGAGCGCCGCCGCCCTCACCGCCGCTGCTGCACACTCGCCGGCGCCGCTGGATCTGGTATCTTCTTCTTCTTCTAGATCACTCCAGCCAATAGCGCCAGCGTAGCCCACAGCGCCGCCGCCCTCGCCTCCGCTGCTGCACACTCACCGGCGCCGCTGATTCTCATAGTCGCCGCCCTCGCCGCCGCCGCTACACACTTGCCGGCGCTGCTGCACATTCGCCGTTGGTGAATTTTTTTTTTTGGGTTGGGCGAGTTTGTTTTCGGATATTGTTAAAAAAAAAAGTCTTAATCAGCATCGTCTCTCGATTCCATTGTCCGTCCTATTGATATTATATTAGATGGATCTAATTATAGTATCTGGGCT
>JAOTRH010138527.1:0-13902 GCA_034768845.1 Heliamphora exappendiculata | reverse complement strand
TAACTCTTGAATTCTTTTCATGTTTCAAGAAGTTTGTGGATGACTGCAGCCACTAGGAATGCTTCACTGAAGAACATTCCTTCTGTTTTGATTTCATTGATCAAAATCTGAAACTCTTTGACTTGTACCGTCACAGATTTTGAGTCCTTCATCACATAATTAAGAAATTGGCCCACTATGAACTTCTTTGTACCGGCACCCTCAATTTTGTATTTTTGATCTAAGGACTCCCACAGTTCTTTAGCAGTCATTGCCTCATTGAACACAAAGTACAACGAGTCATCTAGAGTATTCAGAACATAATTTTTGCATAGATAATCGGCATTCTTCCAATTATCAATTGCCATCAATTTTTGAGTGTCTGCATTCTCATCAGTAACTGGAGCTTCCTCCGTTAGGCATCTGGCCAGATTTAAAGTGGTGAGGTAGAACACCATTTTCTGTTTCTATCTCTTAAAGTCAGCTCTTCTTATAAACTTTCCTGACTTGTCCACATGAGACAAAGGAACAGTTGGAACACCAGGCATAAGAGCGACTTATTTTTCAGGAGCAGCTTACTTTTCATAAGCACCTTGTGAATCAGTTAACATGTTTCTTGAAATAAGATCAATTCACATATTAGATTTTTACAATGTCAACACTAAGAATAGAATAATAATCTAAACTTAATTCTCTCATACATAGTCCATCATGTGGCGGGGTTCCCTGGGGCAACGCCCAGGGCGGGAGTTCGAGGGCAGCGCCCTCGAAACCAAAACGGTATGCAACATTGCTCATAGCAAGTGCTACCAAACTCCAAAAGGTCAGCCGCGCACGGCTGCCTACGGCCTTAGCCGACAAGATCTCTGTTAAGCAACACAGGAAGGGTCGACACAGAAGGGAAAAGGAGATTGACAGCAACAAAAAAGTGCCCTGGGGTCGACACAAATAGCCCAATGGTCGACAAAAACAGCTCAGGGGTCGACACAACCAGCCCAATGGTCGACACAAACAACTCAGGGGTCGACACAAACTGAGAAATGAGTTGACACAAAAGAACCGAGAGGTTCAACGCAAACAGCAACCAGTAAATGTGTCTACACAAACTGAGAGAAGTGTCGACACCAAAGAATCGAGAGTTCAACTAGAGAAATGTGTCGACACAAAAGAATCGAGAGTTCAATCAGAGAAATGTGTCGACACAAACTGAGAAATGTGTCGATGCAAAAGAACCGAGAGTTCTGCTCAACATCAACAGAAGGATTAGGGTCGACATCATCAGAAAAGGGATCGACACAAAAAAAAAAGGGTCGACACAAATAAGAAATGTGTCGACACAAATGGCCGAAAATGACAAGAGTGTTGACACTAAAGAAAATGTGTCGACACAACCGACTAGATCTCTCACAGACCAGGAAATCGACTGGATTATGACGAAAAGCAAATCACAATCTGGTTTGATCTGAACATATTATCCTGAACAAGATAATGTTTCCATATTCCATCGAAGATTTAGAATTCATAATCTTGTACATACTCATAGAAAAGTTAGAAGCATAAACATGCATTTTCTGGAGAAAAAAACAAGATCCAAACCGAGCTAGTTTTTAAAATTGAATCATTTTTATGTTTGTTGGGAGACAATCCAACACTAAAAATATATACATGCTCAGTGATCCAGAAAATAAATCTTTGTTAACTTTCAACAATTACAATAATCTGAAATTACAGGAAAATGAAGTAACAGAAATAACAGGAATAGAATTTACAAATCGAGTCATACAATCGCAGTTTCTTTAAGAATGATTCACCGCCTACCGAGGGTGTACTAGGTTTTCCACCAGCGTCACTCTCCCAGGATAAAATGGCTACACGATCGTTGGAACACCACCAAGGATCGGCTACGAACGTACTCCGTCTGTCTTTTTCTCTCTTACAGCTTGCAATATAATCTGAGAATTGTATCTCTCATTTCTCACATCTACTGTGATTTTTTCTGTTCTGTCTCTTCTTCTCTCCCTTCTCTGCCTGTTTTTCTCTGAATGAGATGACAGCATATATAAATCTTCTATTATGGAGGGGGTTACAGAAAAATAAATAGCCATGAATGGTATTGATTTCTTGGATTCAATTGCTAATTGAATGGCCAATTTAATTGCAATTGAATTCTGCTATTGAATTCTGAAATTCAATGGCCAATGAATTCACAAATTTCAACAATCGCAGTGTGTGGAAATTGTGATGTTGAATCTTTTTTCCGTTTGCAGAAGGATGTGGAGGTGAGGCTTTTCGTCTTGGTGAGTTTCCGTAGCAACTCTTATGTAGGTAGGATTTTATAGTAGGAAGAGAGACTAGACGTGGTCTAATACAAATTGACCAATTAAATTGCACTAAGAATATATTAGGAATAGTGATTTACCTTGAACTCTGAAAAAAAGTAGAGGTTTAACTATATTTATGGTAATATCTCACTTAGAAGGGCTTTACTAGTTAATATATAGATGAGAAAAATGAAAATAGATGGTAATGAGAAGACAAGCTTTTAAAGTGCCTCCTAGGGGATAAATTTTTAGAAATGAAAGACACTTATGAAAAAATGTATTTTTGAATTTCCAGAAATTATTTTCTATTTCTAGACAACAGTATTAAAGCAAATTTTGTCTATCTATTAAATCAGCCCAATTCTAGATGGAATTTTTGTGTATTGATCCAATGTTAAAGTTAACAAGCCTAAACTTTATTAAGCGTATTCTTCCTCTCCAATCATCAGTAATCAAAAAGTAAATAATAAAAAACTAAAAAATAAAAAAAGTCAAATAAAAAAAATGTAAATTTTTTACCGCATAAAATTATAAATTTACAACGTTAACAAAACACATATAACTTTTGCTTGAAATCGTAATTTTATCTTTTCGGCAACAAGTTATAAATATATAATTTTAATTATTCTACCAAATACCGTCGTTGGCATGTTGATGTGACGTGATCTAATTTATACATGCCAATTACATATTTAATGATGTATAGGGGTGTAAATTTGGTTCAGGGTACGTGGGCGGCCTAAGGTCCCGCCCAAGACCCGTTACTGTACGGCTCAGGCAAAATCCGCTAAAAATTTGAGCCCGCATATGAGTTTTTCAGGCCTTGGCTTTCCGTTTAACCCGTCGGCCAGGCCGGCCCCGCCCAAGGCCCCCCTGTTCCTACTGGTACCGCTTGCCATATGCTTTCATTCTATCAAAAACTAAGGAGTTCACCTCAATAAAGTGATAGTGGCTTCGTACCAGAATGATTTTAAAAAGGACTGTTATCTTTGCAATGGATTTCCATTGAACACAACAAGATTTATATTATAGGAGAGCCTTGAACACAACAAGAAGAACTGTTGATAGGCTCAATCACCAGACAAAAACCAAAAAAATCATTTTACTGAGACAGAACATTACAACTCTGAGTGGAGGAATCCTTAAATTTGTTTGGCTTCACGAAATTTTACAACTTCAAACCGAGAGCTTTCTTTATGTGAAATTATCAACTTTTAATCGCAAAAACACAAAGAAAACTAAAATGATAGTTCTAAATCAAATAAAACTTATGCTATCAACATGCAACCTTACTTCTTCTAGGCCTCAATAGTCAATAATCATGAGAATAGCATTATAAACTAATCTTATCAACTTAACTACTATTAATAAAATAGTAACTAACATTATATTATAAATTTATAAACTAAATAATTATGAAACTAATAAAATTATAAACTTATACAATAACTAAAACCAAAAAAAGAAAAGCTTGGTCTTGCCCGTCAGAGACCCGACCCAAGGCCTAAGTTCAAGTATTAATCCTGAGCCCAATATTGTTGGGCCTGGGTCAACCCTCCTCTCAAAAAGTTTGGTCCGGTCAGCCCAGACTTTTGGTTAGAGATCGCCAGGCCAAGGCCAGGCTTGATCCGTCCAAACTACGACCGGACTGAACTGAACCAAAATTACATGCCTAATGATATTATATATATATAGTGTGTCTAATTATTACATACAAATTATAAATATTTAATATAATATGGTTCTAAGAACATTCATGCCACTAACTTAGCTAAATTAGCAAGTCAAGTTTTTAAAACTTTATTTTAGCGATCCACTTTTTGTTCAACACTCAAAAACATATAATTTATTTTAGTTGAATCCCTTTGAAAATGATTTGTCTATTTTTGTAACTTTAAAATATATCATTTGGTTATAAATACAACTACAACATAAAGATTCGTACATAAAAATAATAATATTAACTTTTTGGCAAGTGTACCCTGATTAACCAGATTTCACTAAACACTGTAGCATTAATCTATAATAGCTAGTCTCTATTGAGGGTATTAGAAAAATTTTCAAATTAATTAGTTAAATTGATTAAAAACGTGAGATAGCTAAAGCTAAATGAGATGATCTAACACATAATAATTGTTATTCTTCTAATATAAAGTTACTTTGAACAATTCAAGCACAAAATGCATATATATTAATTAAGATCTCATTTGGATTAATTATTGATTTACTTATTTTATTTGGATTACTTTTGTTTTTAGTGAGTTTTTTTTATTATTATTATTTAGTCAAGTTATTACATTTTTTGACTCTTCTCATTGAGACGAACAAAAAAGTAAAAAAATATAATTAAAATATAAAAACAAATAAGATAAAAATAAATTAATAAGCCAAATTTAATATTGCTTAATTTTGTCTTTAGTAAAAAAATTCATCTTTCGATCAAATTTTTTTAATTTCGTGATTTATTTCATTAAGATGGTTCAAGAAATAAAAAAAATTAACAAAATTAACCAAATTTAGCCCAAACAGGACCTTAGTGTCGAACCGAAACCATCAGGACCCAAGCAGTCGAACAGTCAATGATATAGCCATTGTGATTGACATAGCAGTGCCATTTAATTGGATACCATTAACTCCCACCAACAATTTTAGGTGCCAAAATAAGTGAATGGTGTGTTAATTCAAACCAAACGTGTTCCGGAATGGCCCGATAATTATTCCATATTCTTAAGCCTTATTTGTTTAATTTTGCGTAGAATTAAATATGATAGAAAGAATTAATAATACTGAGAATTCACATTTTTTAATATATCAAGATATTATAAATAAAATTATGTGTAATAGTAAAAAATTCGATTCGTATTTAACTGGTGGAATAAAAAAATGTGATATAAGTTTCTGACACCCATTTATGTAAAAAAGATTAATAATGAAAAAAATTAAAGAGTCAAGACAATCAATTAATTTTTAAAATATTATGTTTAAATTCTCAATTTATTTTTAAAAAAAATAATACTCATATTTTATTTACTCTATATTCAAACTCTTACTTTATTTACTATCAATGTCAACTATATATAATTGTGAATAAATTACATTTACTTTTCTTGAAAAATCTAATAAATACATGGACCTCTCGTGAGATATCAAGAAATTTAATAAATACATCAACCTCTTATGAAATATCTGAAATAGCACTCGTTTATTCTATCAGACTTGTCGAGTAAACGACATTAATAAAAATAATAATATTTTATCATTTTGTTTTTGTAGTTAATTAAAATCTTATTAATTAAAAAATAAAAAACTAAAAATTAAATCAACCCTAATGGCAGTTAGGACGACGGGGCGACAGGGGCAACTCCATAACTCCCATCTTCCTCCAAACCGTTGATCCGACGAACTTCACTCTTGAGTTCCGCCAGAGAGTACTATTTCCTCTACACCTTCGGCCGCCACTGCGTCTTCGGCCAAAAGCTAGCCTTCAACGCTTCTTTCACCCTCGCCCTATCTTTCATCGGTACCATCCCCTCCTCCTCCTTCTCCCTCCACCCCCACTCTGACTCCAACCCTAGGTTCTACTCTACCACCTTCCTCCTTCCCCACTTTGGAAACCTCTCCTTCTTCGGCACCGTCCATGCTCCTCCATCGAGAACCACCAGCCCTTTGCCACCGTCGCCACCACGAAGATCGCCTCACCCTTCGCTTCTTCCTCTTCACCATCAAAAACTCCCTCTACAACCACACCTAATTGTTTTTTGCCCTTTTTGTTTCTCTGCAAACCCAAAACAAAAGTCCTAATTTTCCACAAAGAAAAATGACATCAAACCTCTCTCAGAGAAACTCATTCACAATAATAGCTCTTTTTTCTCTCTCTAAGTAATGAAGAACAACATTAACAACACCACATATTTTCTTCCGATTTATGAATTTTGGGCCCGTTGATTCATATTGGTGCCTATAGCAACTTTTATATGCACTGAATTTGATATTAGAAGGTGACATTCTCATTGAATTGGTCAATTAGTGTATTAATCTTGGTGTGGTTCTTGTACTCTGTTGGGTTCCCCTTTATGGTTGAAGTCAAAACGTTGTTCTTGTTGCTGCGATTTTATTTTAATTACTGGTACTAGCAAATAGAGTATATATTTTATTTTAATATATACTCTGTTGGGTTCCCCTTTATGGTTGAAGTCCACCATGCTCCTGTTTCTTCTGTCCTGTTTTATGTAAATTTTTTTCGCAAGTAACGGGTAAACGACAGTATTTGCAATTTTTACCCCGTTTTCTCTCGTCCTGTTCCCGATTAAATAAATTAAATGTATTTAGTACATAAATATATATAAATTTTATTTTTTAACAATATAATATAACTAAAATAAAAAATATTATACTTATTTTTATATTTTTACTTGTATTTCTTATTTTTATTTGTTTTTAATTATAATCATTGATCAATATTATTATTTTAATATCTTATCATGTTATTATTGTTACTATTAATTTATTTTAAAGTGAAAAATATATTTTTCGTTATGCTTCCGCCTCCGTCCCCTCCCCTGCCATTTTCCTAACTATTTTTTTTCAATTTCGCCCCGCTAATAAACGGGATGGAGATGGGGGAACACACTCCCGCTCCAAATTCGTCCCGTTGTTATCCCTCCTCATGAAATGTGAGTGTAATTTACCCTATAATTATTATTGCTATCGACTATATAGAAAGACAATATATCTAATTTTAATAAAAAAGAATTGTCTTTTTGTATAATCAACCAACTTTAAAAAAATTCAATTAAAAACTAATTTAACAAAATCTACTTTAAATTCAATTTAATCTTTTAAGTAAGACGCAAAAATAGTCACCTTTAAATTAGTTACAAAATAAACCTTTAAATTATTACAAAAATAAGAAAATTTAATCAAAGTAAAAAATAAAAAGAAAAATTAACTAAGACACATCACCCATCAATTTATTTGAATTATAGTTCCAAAGTTACCTAAATAAATAGGTGAGTGTGTGTAAAATATTGAAATTAAAAAAGAAATTATAAATGGGAGATATTCCATATAGATTAGTAGTGGCCGTGACTATTACAATCGTTTCTAAACTTTTACAAATAATGGAAAGGAATAAATGCCATCCCATCAAGACTACACCGACACCATATGCTTAATAGGGTTAATTTCATTTTCATTCTTTTAACTTCTATGAATTATTTTATTTAGTTCGTTAACATTCAATTTTATCTTTTAATTATTTAATTTACTCTTAGGTAAATAAAAAATTACTATTTACTGAAAGGCGTCTTTTCTTACTTGTCAAAAAAAAAAAGAGTAAAAAAAAGACTACAAGGCTGCTTTTTGGATTAGCTTTTTTTTTTTTTGTAAATTTTTTAATTTTTTAAATTTTTTGTAAAAAAAATAAATATAAAAATATATTTAAAAAAAACCCCAGTTACGGTCAAATAAATAGGCCTTTTTAGAAGTTTTAAGCAAATTTTTTTAAAAAAATTAATCCACACATAAATTAAGAAAACATAAGTTCTCACTTTAGTTGAATAAGAAAGAGTGAATTAAATACTTAAAAGACCAAATAAGTAAAATTAATAGTTAAAAAAATTATGATAGTTTAAAAAATGAAAATAAAATTAATCCTACACAATAAGATTAAGGCATTGTTAAGCAACTTAGCCTTAAGTCTAAGTATTTTTTAAAAAAACTTACTTTAAGCTAAATAAACAAAAAAAATCATCTCATAAATCTTAAAAAGAGTTGAAGCCAATTTTTTTACTTTTTAGTTTTACTAAAAATTCACTAATGAATTAGTTTTATTGAATTGAAAAAAATTCAATAAGCAAAGATTCATCTAATAAATCTTGTTTCATATATATACCTCAATGAGTATATTTTAAAAATATCATTTTTATAAAAAAAATATTTACACAATAAAAAATTATGACATTTTTAAAAAATATATATATATATATATAAGTAATTAAGAAAAAAACCTAAAAGCATAAAAAGAGAAAAGGTCAAGATTTAAAACAAAGCTCAAATCACTTGTTAAGCTTTAAACTAAAAGACAAAAAAAAAATCAATCCAACTTAAAATTCATTGGGCTTTCCATCGGCCTCGCCATTTAAAATAGGCCAAAAATTGCTATCTTTCTTACGAGCTTGGGAAAAAATTGAATAACCTCTTTAACGGTTGTTTCTTTCAAAATCACTATATGCAACGACTCTAAACAATAATTTGTGTTAAAATCTTTCAGAAAAAAATCTTTTACTCTAAACAATAATAAAAAAATCTTTTACTCTAAACAATAATTTGTGTTAAAATTTTTCAGAAAAAAATCTTTTATAAAATTATATGTTTGATTATTTATTTTGCATACCTTTTTAATTTGTTAAAAAATATCTTCGTGATTTGAAAAAAATTGGCTAAAATTGCTAGAATTCTTCTTTAGCTGTTCTTAGATATTTTGAAATTCCTCTTCATCATTTATCGATTACTTGATTTTTTGATGAGATTTGCTAAAATCTTACTCAATTTGTTGGTTTGATGTTAAATTTGTTGAGCTTAAGTTGTTCGTTCCTCTCGTTTTTTAGTTCATGTAGTCTCCGTTTCGCTCATTTTCATTCCTCTCATTCTCTTCGTTGGGCTGAGTTTAAGATATTGAGATTTAATAGTTTATGCAGATGTTTGATGTTTAGGATTTAATTATTATAATTTTTAATTTGTTTCTTATTATTTATTAATTTCATTTATAATTTCCCTCAATTTTTATTTATTAAAATTTTTAATTATTAATTATAATTTTTTTTATTCGTGTAGATGAATTCTCAAAAAAATACATATTATACTAATCTCCTTTTTAGAAAATCAGTAAAAAAATCAGACGTTAACAATAAAATTTTTAGTGAAGATTATAATCAAGCCAACTAATATTATAACGAACATGTCATATCATCTTCAAATCTTAAAAAAAATAAATCAACTCTAAAAAAACAACAATTAAGAAATTTCACAGCTGAAGAAGATATACTATATATATCTATATAGCTCAACATTAGTATTGATCCAGTACAAAAAAATCAACAACAAAAAAATTATTATTAAAAAAAAATTCACAACTATTTTTACGAAAATAAAAAAATAATTTTTAATTATAATCAAAATTCTCTTATGCATAGTTGAAACACAATTCAACTATAAATAAATAAATTATGTAAAAACTACTACCAAATTAAAAAAAAGCAACAAAGTGGTGCCATTAAACAAGACAAGATATAATAATATTATTATATTTTTTATCTAGTTAATATATCTTTATAATGTAATATTATTTTCTTTTGTGGTTTTTAGATATTTCAAATAAAAAAATTATACAAGAAATTATTGAATTATCTATTTTAATATCTATATTGGCCTAGGTTAAAGTGTCATCCAAAGTGGATGATGGACAATGGTAAGATAAAATTTAAAAACTCAAAAAATTCTGAGTCCCGCTATATCTTCTCTTTCTACTTCAAACTCAATTAATTTAAAAAAAGATAATGACATTCCAGACAATACATACGTCAACCTCGAGAGATCAATAAAAAAAAAACTCAAAAGGAACGGAACAAAAAAGTAAAGAACATGTTCGCGACAGTATATCATATAGGCAAATTACAGTAATTTTAAAAAAATATATTTAAGAGAGAAAATAAATTGATCTTAAAAAAAGGCGAACACTTTAAAAGAGCAAGAGCATATGATGCCCAACAAATAACACATGAGCCCAAAAAAGAAGAAAGAATAATAACAATTAATACCACTAGCATAAATCTAATGCAAATACTATATTATCAAGGTGAAAATAAAAATTATTTCAAAAAAATTTATGTAGTAATTTTAATTAAAAATGATCACTTATTAATGTATTATTCTATTTTTTTAAAAATTTATGTTATATTGTTATATTTGACCAATGTATTGTTCTAAGTTTATAAAGTAATATCGTGTTTTTTCTTTTGATTATCTTCTAATTCAAAAAAAATTAATTTCTTTTTAAAAAATATAGCTATTATAAAAATAATTAATAAAATAACCATTATAATATGACCGCTAGAGTATGAATATTATAAATTTTAAATTTTTTATTTTAAAAATTAAAAAAATATGACTCTTTAAAATTAAAAATATGATTGAAATAAAAAATAAAATTAAAAATATAATTGAAATTAAAAATAAAATAGTGACTCCTAACATAATTTTTAACTATTTAAAAAAAACCACTTAAATTAAATTATAGGGGTTAGAGATGGTCTAATACTTACTACCCCCACAGGGCCCACACAATAAAGCATCCCGTAACACAATTTAGCTTTGCTAAATTTTTTACTCCAAACAAGGAAAAAAAAAACAGAAATCACATCAGCCACAACTCATTTGATTTATAGTTTCAGAGTTACCTAAGATAAATACTTGAATTAAAGATTAATATCCCATATAGATTAGTAGTACGCGTAACTATTACAATCGTTTTTAAACTTTTCCCAACCAATGAAAAGGAATAAATGCAGAAAAAGATTAAACCAAGATTAAATAGAGGAGTGATAATTGGTTACTTAATTATTTTTTTTAGATTATTTTGATTTTAAGTGAATTTTTTGTATTTTAATTAAACAAATATATTTTTCAACTAATCTCATATGAGTGAAGCCAAAAAAACTGATAAAAATATAAAAAACAAAGAAAAGTAAAATTAATCAAACTAATAAATTAAATATTATGATTCTTATTATGGCGTTAGTGAATTTTTAAAATTTTTTATCAATTTTGATATGAAAAACAAAAAAAAAACACAAAGTTAGGCCAAACAGGGCCTTCACTTTCACCGCTTCGATCAACGAATTTCATCGGCGTGTGATATCGATCATGGACAAAGAACAGAGACTATAGTTGTGTGATTTCTGATATCAACAACCCAATTACCATAGATTAAAAAATCACAAGGAATAAACACAAGAGAGAGAGAGAGAGAGATTAAAGTAAACCTTCATTCTTTCATAGCCAAAACGACATGTATGCATATACATGTGTATAATCCATATGTATGCAGAGACAGATCAATCCAGGAAAAAGGCCGAATCCCTCTCCCCCAAACACCAAAAACCACCATTAGTAATCTTAAAACCCATCAAAACACAGAGATAAGGACCTATTTTAGCGTCTCAGAAAGAAGAAAGAGATTAATTAAAAACCACCATATCCGACGAAACCCTACCAAAAGAAATACCATAAATCATACCAAAATACCAGGGAGGTGACCACCATTCTAGATCTTATCACCCACAAAACAACTAGTTATATGGTTCACCGATTCAGACGAAAACTAGAAGAGGCGATAAAAATAAAGAAGAGGGGTATAACGTGAAGACACGATTTTACCCCCGTTTTCTTACCCATTTCAACGAGCAGCATTGGGGCATTCTCGAGCGAAATGCCCTTCTTCCCCACAGGTGAAGCAACCACCTCCTCCACGACCTCCGCCGCCGCCGCCTCCGTACCTCCCACCTCCACCTCCACCTCCACCGCCACCACCTTGATAGCAGTCTCTAGCCATGTGTCCCTCTTCACCACACTTGAAGCAGCCATTTCCTCCGCCGCCGCTGCCGCCATAACCCCCACCTCCGTAACCACCACCACCGCCGCCGTACCCACCGCCGCCGTATCCACCCCCACCACTTCCGTAACCTCCTCCACCTCCACGACCACCTCGGCCACCGCTTCTTCCTCCACCACCACTGTTAAATCCATAACCCCCACCACCGCCTCTGCTGCCACCGCCACCGCCGCCGCCGCCGCCGCTGCGGGTGATGCCCTGAACAGGAACCCCATCTGGGCCCGTAACATCAACGGCTTTGGTACGGCCGTCGTCGCCGGAATCGATGACGAACTCGACAGATTCACCCTCTCCGAGGCTGCGGAAGCCCTCGGATTGAATCGAGGACTGGTGGACGAAGAGATCT
Organism: Heliamphora exappendiculata; assembly: GCA_034768845.1. NCBI lineage: Eukaryota > Viridiplantae > Streptophyta > Magnoliopsida > Ericales > Sarraceniaceae > Heliamphora > Heliamphora exappendiculata. Next base: position 1,586 of record JAOTRH010138527.1, on the reverse strand, counting down.
TCGCCGCCGTCGTCAGGGGTAATGAACCCGAAACCCTTCTGGTCGTTGAACCACTTCACCACGCCCTTCATCCTATTTTGCTTCCCCTCCATTGGATCAAATCCGACGGCTCTCACAGAACCCTCCTTACCCACAGAAAAAACGAGAGAGCAAACCCTAATCTCTATTGTTTTCTACCTCTCTCTCTCTCTCTCTCTCTCTCTCTCTCTATTGGCATTAGGGTGGGGTGTGCTAATATATCCAAGACTTGGGAAAAGTACTCCAAGGCCATGATTCGGTACATCAAGGTCATGTTTGGATTCGAGATTATTAAGGGAAGATGGAGTTAAAATAGCCTAGTGTATACACCTCTTTAACAATCACTCGGATGCAGTTAAGGCCTATTTGGGCTAAATGTCACAAATTTTATTTATTTTTATTTTTTAAAATTTTTTTAACTTTTGACAAAAAAAATTTATTTTTTCAAATCGTCTTAATGAGATAATCTTAAAAAGTAAAAAATTTTGATCAAAAATTTAAAATAAATCACTAAAAAAGAAAATAAGTAACATACAATTTGATTTATTTTAACTTATTTTATTATTTTTGAACTTTATTTTTATATTTTTACTTTTTTAACTTGTCTCGATAAGAAAAATTCAAAAGCATTATAGCTTGATTAATTATGAAAAAAATTCACTAAAATTAAAAAAGGTAAATTACATTGACTTCTCCTGAATTTTTAATCAAATACAGTTAACCCCACTATTCATCAAATACAGTTAACCCCACTATTCTGGACAAATTACACTAACACCCCTTACAGGTTTAAATGTTGTTACACTCAACCCCAAATCGTTAAAATTTCGTTTGTTACCGTTTGCGTCATTAAATTTTTGCCTATTTTGCCCTTCAAAATGCAGTAACTATTTTTTTTTTCTTTTTATAAAATTTATAAAACAATAAAATGGTAGTTTGAAATCGCCAGAGTAATTTACCGAAGATCAAATTCGTTCACTAGTTGCGTTAGGTCATCAAAAAGGTAGTAAATGCTGTTAATTATTATATTCTCATTTTGCCCCTTAACACAAATTTCTGTTTGTTCTTTTTTATTTTTTTTATTTTTATAAAGTTCATACAATGATAATATTTCGGTTTGAATTTTTTACAATAATTTGTCGGGGATCGAAACCATTCACTAAAAGCGTTAGGTTGTCAAAAGCGTATTGAACGTTATCGATCGAAAAATAATTTATATTTTACAATTGATTATGAGTGTAATAGTTAAATAAAAGAAAGAAAGAAAAAGAGAGATGCAATGGACCGCAGTGACTAGTACGGTGATGGACGGCGGCGACTGGCACAACAATGGAACGAGAGAGAGATATGAGATTTGGGGGAGACGGTCTTGGACGGCGGCGATAGGCACGATGGTGGAAAGAGAGAGAAAGAGATTGATTGTGGGTTTGGGGTATGGGGGAGAGAGAGAGATTGTGGGGTTTTTTTTATTATTATATATATTTTATAAAATAATTTTTTTTATAGAAATTTTGATATATATATATATATATATATATATATATATATTTTGTTTGTGTGTGTGTGTG
>JAOTRH010138516.1:0-13301 GCA_034768845.1 Heliamphora exappendiculata | reverse complement strand
CACCCTGTGTCGTCGCGGTGATGGGGCCGGTGGTGCCCCATCACCGCGACGACGCCGGAAAAAATACTACAGGCTACAAGAACGTAGCTCTGATACTATGAAGAAATTGAAAAGAGAAAAATAACTGTATATTTTTTGTATTTTAAAACTGTACAATATATGGCCTAGTTATAGGCGAATACGAATAAACAAGAAAAGAAATACAATAAATAGATAATAAAATCAAAACAGAATATAATCAATCTAATATTCTAACACCATGTATTAGAGGACTTGAAGAGTAATCGTGCAAGGTAACTTCACTCCCACCAAAACTGTAGAAGAAAAAGTGAATGAAAATGATAGGAACCAACTTCAAATTAATTCTAGTACCATGAATGCATTGTATTGTGCTTTAGATGCTAATGAATATAATCGCATTATGACATATAAAAGTGCAAAAAAAATCTAAAAAAATATTAGAAATCACTTATGAAAACACACAAAATGTTAAAGATTCTAGGATTGACAAATTAATTAGTAAATATGAAAGCTTTAAGATGAATGATGATGAAACCATATATAGCGTGTACACACACTTTACTCACATTATTAATTTTCTCAATGTATTTGGAAAAACATACCAATCTTATGAGTTGTTGAGAAAAGTACTCAAAGCCTTGCCACCCATTTGGGAAGCTAAGGCTACAGCCATCTTCGAGGCAAGAAATCTAAGGGTCATGACCTTGGATGAACTAATTGGCTTACTGTTGACATACGAGCTCAAGATAAATGAAAGAGTCAACGACCAAAACAAGGTCAAGAAATCCATTGCCCTCAAAGCCTCAAAAGAAAGTTCCAGTGATGAAGAAAATGAGAAAATCAATGATGATGACATGGCTCTTATCACAAGAAGATTAAGCAAATTCCTCAAGCAAGAAAAAAGGCTTTCAAGAAGATTTCGGGGCACAAAATTCGACAAAGGAGACTCAAGCAAACGAGACCTCAAGAAGGAACCACTCGCTACAACTGCAACAAAAACTGGGCACATCAGGCCCAAATATACTTTACTCAAGAAGGACTCAAAGAAGAAAAACAAGGCCATGAAAATAACTACATGGGATTACTCAGATTTAAACGAGTCAAGCAATAGTTCAAGCGACGAAAAAATGGCGAACTTCTACTTAATGAGTATAGGTGAAAAGGAAAGTTCTCACTCTAGTTCATGCAATGAATCTAGTTCTTCTTACTCAATGCCATCATATGACGAACTTAAAAATGAAATATTCAACTTACATAAAAGTCTTCTGAAATTGGAAAAAAAATGTAAAATTAAAAAATGAAAATAAAAATTTTTCTTAAAAATTTGAGGAATTAAAAGTTTTAAATGAAAATGCTAAAAATAAAAAAGAAAGCATGTCTAAAGAGCATAGTTTACAAGTTGAAACATTGGAAAAAGAAAAACTCATTTTAAAAGTTAAATTTGATAAATTAACAAAAATTTCAAAAAATGAGATTTCTAATCTAACAAAAGAAAATGAGATGTTAAGAAAATAGCTCGCAAGCTTAAAAGGTAAAAATATTAAAAATAATGTCTCTTGTGAACTAAAAAGAAAAGTAGAAGATTACACAAAAATTATCTATAAATTTACAAATGCAAAAGAAAATTTTGAAAAATTTCTAGAAGCACGAAGGAGATCATTGAATAAAGAAGGAATAGGTTATAATGGAGAAGTAAAACTCAAATCCAAAAAATATTTTGTACAAGAATCAAAGAACGTTTCAAACTTGTATTCAAAGAATATCTATGAAAATGTAACTTATTTTCAATGCAAGAATAAATGACACATTAAATTTGATTGTCCATTAAAAAGAAACTATGGTATATCAAAAATGGCTTGGAGAGTGAAAAACACTAATCCTATAGGACCCAAAAAAATTTGGGTACCAAAGAAAATCACTTAATTTGTTCTGTAGATATGCTTGAGATCCTCATCATCCTTAAAACAAATATGGTACTTGGATAGTGGATGCTCAAGATATATGACGGGCAGCAAGTCAAAATTCCTCAGCTTAACATCTAAAGATGGAGGTTATGTGACATTTTAAGACAACGAAAAAGTAAAATCATTGGTATAGGTAAGGTTGGTAAGAAATCTTTCCTATCTATTGATAACATACTTTTTGTTGATGGTCTTAAACATAATCTCCTTAGTATTAGTCAATTATGCGATAAAAGTTATAGTGTACATTTTTTGCATGACTCGTGTGTTGTTGAAAATAAAGAAAGTAATAAAATTTTATTTGTTGCAAAAAGATTTAAAAATATTTATACTATCGATTTTGAAAATTTAAATTCTCAAAATGTTCAATATTTTTCTGTTGTAAATGAAACCAGTTGGATATGGCATAGGAGGCTAGGTCATACTAGCATGAATCTCCTATCCAAACTTATCAAGAAAGATTTGGTCAAAGGCTTACCTAAAACTAAATTTATTAAAGACAAAATTTGTGATACTTGCCAATTTACTAAGCAGGCCAAAACGAGTTTCAAAAAGAAAAACAAGAAATTTCTATAAATAGGCATCTATAATTACTTCATCGTGATTTGCTTGGTCTTATGAAACCCCAAAGTCTTGGAGGAAAAGCATACTGCTTTGTTATTATTAATGATTTTTCACGATATACATGGGTTTTATTTCTTACAACAAAAGATGAAGTATGTCATGTGTTGGCTAAACTTTATAAGAAAATTCAAAATGAAAATGGCTATTACATTATACACATTCGTAGTGATAGAGGGGGAGAGTTTAAAAATAAAGATGTAAAAAAATTTTGTGACCAAAATAGAATTTCTCATAATTTTTTTGCACCTCGAATTCCTCAGCAAAATGGGGTTGTTGAGAGAAAAAATTGATCTTTACAAGAAATAGCACGAACAATGTTAAATAGACACAAAATTTCTAAATATTTTTTGGCCAAGGCAGTAAATACTGCGTGCTATGTCATGAACTGAGTTTTTATAAGATATCATTTAAACAAAACTCCTTATGAGCTATGGAATGGTAGAAAGCCCAACATTTCTTATTATCATGTCTTTGGATGTAAATGCTTTATTTTAAATGATAAAGATAAATTGAAAAAATTTGAATCTAAATCTGATGAAAGAATTTTTCTATGGTGTACTACAAATAGTAAAGTTTATAGAGTATACAATAAAAAAACTATGACATTAGTAGAATCCATTCATATAATATTTGATGAGGCTAACCCTTTTTCTTCTAAGATTTCAGTTTATGATAATTTAAATATAAATAAAGGAATTAAAGAACTGCAAATCAAGGAAGGCAAAGGCAAAATTATAGAGATTCATGAGTCTAAAAGTCAAGATGAATATAAAGACCTACCAAAAGAATGGAAGACGATGAAGGATCACCCCATAGATCAAATCATTGGTGAACCTTCACGAGGTGTAAGTACTCAATCATCTTTTAAAAATATTTGTGATCATCTTGCTTTTCTTTCACAAGAAGAACCTAAAAAAATAAACGATGCACTAGAAGATGAATCTTGGATAATAGTCATGCAAGAAAAACTAAACCAATTTAAAAGAAATGAAGTTTGGAGTTTAGTTCCTAGGCCTAAAGATCATACGATAATTGAAACAAAATGGGTATATAGAAATAAAAAGGATGAAAATGGTATTATTGTCTGAAACAAGACTAGACTAGTTGCACAAGGCTATAATCAAGAAGAATGAATTGACTTTAAAGAAACCGATGCACCTGTAGGTAGGATGGAAGCCATTCATATGTTATTAGCATATGCATCCTATAAAAACTTTGAACTTTTTCAAATGGAAGTAAAAAGTGCTTTCTTAAATGGGTTCATAAATGAGGAATTGTAAGTTGAACAAGCACCTGATTTTGAAGATTATCACTATCCAAATCATGTATTTAAACTAATAAAAGCATTGCATGGATTAAAACAAGCTCCTCGAGCTTGGTATGATAGACTAAGTAACTTTCTGTTAAAAAATGAATTTACAAGAAGAAAGATTGACATAACTTTATTCATAAAAACAAACAAAGAAGATATACTCATTGTACATATATAGGTAGACGATATTATATTTGGTGCTACTAATAAAAAACTATACAATGAATTTTCTCTATGTATGCAAAACGAGTTCGAGATGAGCATGATGGGGGAGCTCACATTCTTTCTTGGATTACAAATCAAACAAGAAAAGAATGGAACTCCAATAAGTCCCTCAACTAAACTTGACAAAGACAAGCAAGGGAAGCCGGTAGACACTAAGCTCTACCGAGATATGATTGGTAGCTTACTCTATTTAACTGTAAGTAGACCAAATATACTGTTTAGTGTATGTATGTGTGCACGATATCAAGCATGTCCTAAAGAATCACACTCGATTGCTGTAACAAAAATCTTAAGATACTTAATTGGCACCATAGATATAGGCTTATGGTATCCTAAATATACTTCTTCTGAAATGATTAGTTATTCAGATGCGAATTTTACTGGTTGCACAATTGACCGCAAAAGCACTAGTAGCACATGTCATTTCTTAGAAAGATCACTTATCTCTTGGTTTTCAAAGAAACAAAATTCTATAACCTTATCTATCGCCAAAGCCGAATATGTGGCTGCTGGTAATTGTTCTGCACAAATTTTATATATGAAACAACAATTTCAAGATTTTAAATTAAATTATGATGTTGTACCGATTAAATGTGATAATACAAGTGTAATAAATATTTCTAAAAATTTTATTTTGCATTCACGAACAAAACATATTGAGATAAGACACAATTTTCTTCGTGATCATGTACAAAAAGGTAATATTCTTTTAGAATTTGTATGCACTAGTGAGTAATGGGCGGACATTTTTACTAAACTATATAATAAGGAAAGATTTATTGTTATAAGAATAGAATTGGGATGAATGCATGTTCGTAAAGTTGAGTGAATTTAATTAAAATGAGCTTTCTTATATAAAACAACTAAAACCTCTTCAGGCGACTGCTAAAAACAGAATCACTGAAAAAGCTCATCCAGTCAACTGGGCCTCAATCTCCAGTCGACCGAACATGCCACTCTAGTCGACTAAACCATCGGGATTATGAAAACCGAGGGCGCCGAACAACTTATCAATCGATGCCCTTTCATTTCCCACTCTCGATTTCTCTCTCCTATGGCTCAAAAATACCTGGTTTTGGCTTCAAAATGGTTTTCACTCAAATTAACCTCTTCCACAAACATTCTAAACCTCGCATTTCCTTCTCAAAATCTTTCCCAATGGCTCCTAGGGTTCAAGGAGGCAAAGGCAAATCAATTGCATGAGAGGAACCCATCGGTGAAAATGACCAATGGTTCAATACGAGTCGTGCCGAAGTTCTATACAAGCATCAACTCCAATCTCGCGATCCAATCTTTGGTAAAGTTCTCAACATACGATTCATGGATCCTTACTTTCCAAATGTCTTACGTCTTATATCTAGACTCGGTTGGGGACCATATGTTCTCTATCAATGCAAAAGCATTTATCCCCAAATCACTAGGTTATTTTACGCCAATCTCACCAAAAAAGCTCAAACCAATCCAAATGATCGCTACACACGTCTCTTTACATTTCTCTATGGAAAAACAAACAAATTTTCTGATCAAGACATTGCACACCTTTTTGGAATGGATAGAGGAGATTTTGTGTGCTCACAACTTTCATCTCAATCATGGATCATGGCACAAGACTTCACTCCTGAAACTTTTTTACCCATGATCATGACTGAACCCCCTCTAAATATTGCCCTCACCCCATCTTACTACCAACTCATACTTGAGGCCAAAATTCTACATCTCATCATTACATAAAACATATTGCCTCGTAGTGGATCTCGCACCTACATTTCGTATCTTGATTGTTTTATTTTGTGGTGCATTTTTCATCCTTAATTTGTCAATGCATGCTTTCTAAAGAACGGTCCAAATGCCATACTCTTCCATATGGAGATTTTCTCACACCTCTCTTTGAGTCCTTTGATTTTTCCCCATCTCCTTCAAATTTTATTCCACCCAAAAATTATGATTTTCTTACCCCTACAGCTTTAAAGCAAATGGGATATAGTTTACAAAATGGGGAGTGGCTACCCAAAACTCATAGGTAAGCTCCTTGCGTTGTGCAAGGTGAGGAAGATGAGGATGCTGCCTATGCACAGGCTGATGCTCCTTCTCATCCTCCGTCTTCTCCTACCACTGTTGCTTGTACTGCTTCTACCACCACTGATGACACTGCTCCTGTCACACGGTCATTTTTAAAGAAATTTATTAAATCTTTCTCAAAAAGTGTTGATAAAAAGTTTTCCAAAATCAACTCTCGTCTCACCCGCATCGAGGATGCCTTAGGCATTCCTCCCTATGACGTCTCTCACCCGACGATGATGGTGATGATGAGGACACCGAGTCTACCTCTCACTCAGCCTCTTTTTGATCATGACAAAAGGGGGAGAAGCAAGAACGCAAAGGAAAGCTCAAGAGAAAAGAAGAAAGAAAATGAGAGAATGAGAGAATGAGAGCAAGAGAGAGCAAATGTATTGTATTTTTTTTTTACTCATGTACTTATGCTACTCTTATTCTCTTGGCATTTGAATATGGTTTATCTTATGGTTGTGCTTGGATATTTTTTTATGGATGCTTGGATGTATATTATGGTCGGATATTGGATATATATGATGTTACATTCAAAAAATAAAAGATGTACTTAAAATGAAATTCACTGCACATTGTAAAGGGGAGTTCTTCAAATTTGTTTTTTTCATACTTATTGATAGGGGAAGCTTTATTTAAGCTTTCCTACTTTACTTTGCTAAGTGTTTGTCATCATCAAAAAGGAAAAAATTGTTAGCCTAACAAGGCTTGAATAACCGTTTTGATGATAACAAACCAATATATCTAATTATGCAAATTGAATATGTTTACAGAAAAAAAATGATTAGCACAATCAAATTTGCAAAATGGAAGTCGTGACGCATATTTTAAATTCTTTGGCGACAAGCATTTAGAACAATACAAGAAATAAAAAAGTGAAGGATTGAAGAACAAGCTGTAAATTTTGTTAGGATCTATGTACATTCACTAAACTCATTGAATATTTCTTTTGAACCTCCTAGGAATCCTAAAAATCTTAAAAATATTTTTCCAAAGTATAAAAAGATCAAAACTTTTTTGGAAAAACAAAAATCTAAACTTTGATCTATCCAGTCGATTGGGTGAATTACTAAAAATGTATTTCAAATATAAAACAGTTTAGTCGACTGGCCATTGAAGTCCAGTCGACCAAATATCCTTTTCTAGTCGACATAACAGACTTATTTTAATTTTGGCTAAAAATGGCTAGTTTGACATTGCTCTATTTAGCCCAACGGCTAGTCTGATTTTAAGGCCTATAAATAGAGCCCTTATACTCTTGTTTTAATCATTCAAAACCTCTCAAACATTCTCTTATATACTCTTCATTCAAGCCTAAAATCTTTGAGTTTTTCATTCATATTTTTAGAGAAAAGATCCTTTAGAATTTCCTTTGAGCTTCATTGACATATTCTTTTGAGAAGTGAGTTAGTGTTTCATTGTTTGTACTTCATCTGCTCATCATAGGAGCGAATCTCTTGCATACATTCTTCTTGTTCCTCATTTGTGATTGAGAAAGGCATTTTTCAAAAGAAACTAATCCGCCTACAAGGATTGGATTGCTTGAGAAAGGTACATTCACAAGAGAGGCTACTCCGCCTAGACTAAGGAGAGAGACTACTTCGTCTATTGAAGGAGTGATAAGAGAAATTCTCATAGCGGTTAACTTGAGGCAAAGACGTAGGTCGTTGCGCCAAACCTTGTAAAATTCGTGGTGTCATCTTTTTACTTGCTTTATTTTCTTTATCATATTGTTGTTTATTGTTGCACCACACATACATTTTCGTATTTGAATCATTCTCTATTATTCGTTCTTGTATTTTTAATTTCTTAAATCAAGAAAAGTGTTGAAACTAGAAGTTGCAAACTAAATTTTATACTTGTGCTTCAAATCTTCTAACAAAAGGTTTTTAAATATACTTGTGTATTTAAACTTTTAACTTGTAAAGAAAAGACATACTTGTATTATTAATTATTAAAAACAAAATGGTGTTGAACCTAGTTAACAAGAAGATTTATTGAACTCTACACTTCCACTAAAATCCTTTTAAGAAAGAGTTTTTTATTATAAGATTGATTAAAATATTCTTGTGCCTTAATCTTTAAACAAGTGGATATAATCGAATATATACTTGAGAATTAAAAAGTTGTATATCTATATTTGAATATTTAAACTAATATTTTTTAAATATCCAATTCAGCCCCCTCTCTTAGGATCCCACACATACTATCACGTCGTTCTTCCAACCGAAAAAAGTGCTATACGCCATTCGGGCTTGGGAACGGTCGGTCGAGCCTCTAGGCATGCCCCACGGTCTCCAATGTTGATAGAGGAGCGAGATGATCGAGTAGCCATTGGAAATCAAAAGGCAAGAAGAAAAGCGAAGAGCGTGCAGAATAGTAATAAGAGAGCAAGGTTCACAGGTGAGACCGTATGTGATCACCACAGGACTTAAAAAGTGAAAAAAAGAATACCGAAGAGTCCGAGAAGTGGCGATTAATGCATCGTGAGATGAATACAAGGAGACACGACAGCGGGCATTTATGAGGATGCGCGCGCGTAGGTCAGCGCATGCATGACACGCGCGGTTGGTTGATGCTTGTAGGACATGCGCCACTAGCCCACGGACGCGTGGGGGGGAGGGGGGGGGGAAATATAGATGGGTAAATACAATGGGAATGATAATGACTGCGTAGTCTCATAATTCAAGCAACTCGGATGAGCAGTTCGAAAAGCTTGACTAATTCACAACTTAAATAACTCGTGTGGTGGAGTATAGAGCCGTACGAAGTAGAAAGAAAATAGAGGGCAATTCAAATGGTTTGAGTGAAGGGGATGGCCCGAGCAAGCCAAGAATGCAAGGCATCCCATAAACTCACTATTACTCGAGCTACTCGAGCAGAGCCAATTCAATGGCTTGAAGCAATTAGGGTGTTGAAATTGCATTTCTTGATGAAGAAGCGCATTCCATTAGCCTCAAACCCAGTAAGACTGATGATGAGCCTGTTCGAGTTGGATCCGAGCTATTGAGATCTCCAGTAGCTCGGTTAGCTAAACCTATCGGTCCAGCGACCAAAAGAATAAAAGAAAGAGTATGCCGCTTTAAAACTATTTATGTCACGGAATGACCCTAGACGTAATACATTCGAGTAACACATCACCTCACTAGTACGACAAAAGAAATCGTGAGAACACAAACTATTTAACTCAAGTCACTCGAGTCACTTGAGCTACTCGAGTTACTCGAGTTGCTCAAGTCCCCAAGCAAGTTTCAAATATATCTTTGACAGACAAGCCTACATATATAATTACTCGAGTTATGCAGGAACTCAGTTCTAACAAACTCGAGCTTCTAGCACCACCAGTGGTTCGACCAGCTAATGTTACTCGAGTAACTCGGTTGGAGTTACTCGAGTATAATGGAGGTAATTAATATATGCCTTGCGCTATAAGAAATGTGACGTTTATGTATCATTTAAACCCTGAGTGACCTAGTGTGACTCACTCGAGTGAATGAGGCCCGACCAATTGAGACCTCCGCAACTCAGATATTAAAAATTGCAAAAGAGCGTATAATATTTCATAGCACAGACTATAAAGCGTAGTTCTGACTACGAATAAAGATATTCCACAGCACAGACAGTGAAGAATAGCACAGACTATGATAGTAGCTCTGACTACTTGACGAGTTTACCATGGCACATACCATGAATACAGCACAGACTGTATTATTACCACAATACAGGTCGTGAAGACATCGTAGCCAGTGTAGCTCTGACTACCTAATTACTATGACATAGTACAGACTATGTGGCTCAACACAGACTGAACAAAACCAAATATATAGCACAGACTATATCAACATAGATTCCTCTAAGAATCGAAAGTGTTCTACAGACAACGAAGATAATGGCAGTACAATCCTACACGAGACGTTGGGAGACATGTGACTTAATGACTAAGAAAAGGACTTGTCAGACCATAGGACCCTTTCACTCGAGTGACCCCCGAGTCACTCGACCCAAGTGGGACGAGTACTTGACCCGAACGGGTCGGGTACCCATAAGGTACCTGTTGGCCCACCTAATTGAGTTGGAATAGAACACTAACTGATCAATTTTCATGATAGAATCCCTTAATTCCCCAAATATCATCTTTTATGATTTGATTAGATTCCTTAAAGAGTCCTATTCTAATCCTAACAAACTCTTCTAAGGGTTATAAATATGAGGGATAGTTGTTCTTTCTAGTAGAATTGGATTTTGAGAGCCTGATACGTTGTTTATACTGTCAATACTCCATACTTGTTTATCATTTGCCTTCACCCAATCTAATCTCTCTCTGTTATATGTTTTCAGACTACTTTACATATCTCATATTTTCATAATTATTTATTTATTCATTCTAAAAGAACTCTACAAAGTATAATATTTTTTACCAAAACCAACGGGTCACAAGTTGATAATTTCTATGTAAATACAAGCATTCTTGTAATGTTATCACATATGCAGATTGCCTTTTGGTTACACAGCAAAAATGCAAATTTTTACACCAACTTTGGATGGAGTCATATAGATTTTCTTTAAACTATTATTTAATTTAATTCCATAGTTGATAAAATCTTCAAGACAAATAATGTTGTAATGGCCAATTAAATATGTTAGATTAGAAATAGTAATTATTTCTTTAAATGTTGGAAAAATTAAAACCAAAAGTTAAAAAAAAATACAAACTGGACACATTTTTGAATTTTATTTTTCATAAATCTATTTTGGAAAATAATTCCCAAACGAAATAACCTAAGTTCCCCATATTTCCTAAGCCAAAACCATAACTTCTACCATTTAACCCCAAAGCTAACATATAATGGGGGTGTTTGGCCAAGGTATTCATAGTAGCTTTTAACTTTTTATTCTTAATTTTAGCTATAAATTATAATTTTTTTTTAAACACTCATATCTTTTATTACAAGTTATAATTATTATTTCTTTCATTTTAGTTACAATCTTTACCAAACAAATACTCACAACTTCTATTACAAGGTACAATCTATAAACTACTAGTTTCAGCAATGCTAAACACCGCTACGAGGCGGGAGGAAATTATACAATATGTTCAATAGATAGCTTTTGTTACATTGACTCAAGTGGAAGTGTCACGTGAAGATATATATCTAAACTTCAAATTCATTTAGTGCTTAATGTCAAAAACATTAAAACAAAAATATATTCATTTTTCCAAATATGTATTTTTATATTCAAGGGTAGATGGCATTTATAAGTTTTTATAAAGCATTTTATATATAATGGCATTTAGTTCTATAGTAAACTTGAATTACTAAATATGGTTATGATGTGAATGTACAATTAAAAATGCTAGACACATTTCTCATAACTTTATTCAGTGTAACACTAATACTTCATACATTTCGAAAAGTTTATATAACATAGAAAGTAACAAAAGAATAAATGAATTGTATAATTTTCGCTTACCTTCAAATAGGTAAAGTTATTTATTTATATTGACGAAGTAGGATTACCAAAAAGTAAGAAAATAATTTCACAAATCAAATCATAATCAATAAGATCCTAATTTCCTAATGTGTTGATTCTAGTAATCAAATCATAATCAAACCGAGATCCTAATTAACTTCCAGCACTTCCCCTCAAGCTGAAGCAAATATATCAATTTAGCCTAACTTGACAATTGATAACCAGAGCAAAGATAGTCTTACAGACTTAGTGAATATATCTGCAGTCAGATCAGATGAAGAGATGAAGGATGGAGACAAAGTGTCTGCTAAAACTTTTTTTCTGAATAAAGTGAATATCCACATATATATGCTTAGTCTGTTTATGAAAAACTAAATAAGATGAAAGCATAATAGCGGATTTATTGTCACAAAATAACTTAGATGGTCATTTTTCTTCAAAGCCTAGCTCAGCAAGAAGATATCGCAACCAAATTGTTTCACAAGTGCCTTGGGTCATTTCCCGATATTTAGCCTCAGTCGAAGATCTTGAGACAACTATCTACTTCTTACTTTTCTATAATATAAAATGTTAACCGTAGAAAGTACAAAACATATGTGGATCGTCAATCAATTTTAAACCCAACATAATCAGCGTCGATAAAACATGAAAGATCAAATTGAGCACTAGTTGAGAAGAATATGCCAATGTTAAGAATAATTGAAAGCCGTACCCTAATGGGTAGGCGAGCTCTTATTTATAATTAATTTAGATAACACTATTACAATCATACAACTACACGCGTCGGATAATAATAAAATAATAGTAATATAATAATAATAAACTACTAACACCCTCCTCAAGCTGGAGCATATATATCTACCAAGTCCAGCTTGTTACATAAATAGGAGACACGCGGACCCGATAAAAATTTAGTAAAAATATCAACCACCTGTTCGCCTATAGGGATAGACCTAAATGTAATAACACCTTTCTAATATTCATCACGGATAAAGTGGCAGTCAACCTCAATGTGCTTTGTTCACTCATTAAAAAATTGAATTTGTAGCAATATAAATAGCAAATGTATTATCAACCCAGAATCTAGCTGAGCCTTTAAGTGAAAAGTGTAACTCTGGCAAAATCTGCTGAAGCCACATAATCTTAGTAGTTGCTAATGCCATAGCTCGGTACTTAGGCTCAGCACTAGACCGGAATACCACAGTCTGCTTCTTACTCTTCTAAGAAATCAAATTCCCATCAACAAATATAGAGTAACTAGATGTGGATCTTCTATCAAACGTACATCCAACCCAATCAGCATCAGAGTACCCTTCCATTCCCATATGACGATGATCAGAGAACTATATTCTCTTACCTGGATTTTTGTGTAAGTACCGAAGAATACGTAACATGCTTGCCAATGGGAAACACAGGGATCAGACAAAAATTGACTCACTACACTCACTGGATAAGCAATATCTTGACGAGTCAAGGTCGTAAGATAATTAAGCTGTCCCACTGTACGTCGATATTGTTCAGGATTCAGAAGAACCGTTCCTTTCGGCTCTAGCTTGACACTAGACTCCATAGGTGAGTCCACTCCTTTAGCATTCATATATCCTGCTCATTCCAGAATATCA
>JAOTRH010138505.1:0-13902 GCA_034768845.1 Heliamphora exappendiculata | reverse complement strand
TTCCATGCCTGAAAGAGAGAAACCCTTTCTTGGAATCCTGTATGCTAAAACGAGCAAGGATATCATCGATATACTTTTCTTGTGATAAGCCCAACATCTTTTCTTTTCGATCTCGCATAAGCTTGATCCCAACAATATGACTAGCTTCTCGCAAGTCCTTCATATCGAACTGCACAGATAACCATACTTTAACCGTAGATAATGCTCCTACATCGTTTCTGATGAGTAAGATATTATTTACATAAAATACTAGGAAGATCACCAAGCTTCCATCACACTTCTTGTACACACAGAACTCTTCCGGCCATTGATCAAAACTATAAGACTTAATAGTTTGATCAAATTGAGTGTTCCAATACTTCGATGCCTGCTTAAGTCCATAAATGGATCTCTTATGCTAACACAGCATGTGTCCCTGACCCTTTGTAATGAATCCATCTTGTCGTATCATATAGATACACTCATCAAGACTTTCATTAAGGAAAGCTGTCTTGACATCTATTTTCCAGATTTCGTAATTGAAATGAGCGACAATGGATAAGAGAATCCGAATAGACTTAAGCATGGCTACCGATAAAAAAGTTTTCTCATAATTGATCCCTTCTTTCTGAGTGAATCCTTTAGTAATAAGCCTAGTTTTGAAGGTTTCAACCTTCCCATTTGCTCATCTCTTCCACTTGTAGATTCACTTGCATCCAATGAGTTTTATCCCTTCGGGTGGTTCCATAAGTTTTTTGACCTCATTGGAATACATAGATTCTATCCCTGAATTCATAACCCTTTACCAGAGATCTACATCTTTGTCTTGAAGTGCTTTATTGTAGTTATATGGCTCGGTATCTAGTTATGTCGGTATCCTGTTAAAAGACTCTCCCAAGAACATATACCGATCAAGTTGATGAACAACCCTCCCACAACGACAAGGTACTACTTGTGTCAGTGTACTAACAGTAACACGCTGTGCAGAATTATAACCCTGTGCATCAGCACCCTGTTCTTGATTTGCACCTGTCCCGATAATCTTCCCACTACAACGAGGTAATAGAATATCAGTGACTTGTTCTTCCGTTCTATTGGTATTTTCTCTCAGTTCTTCCAGAATAATAGTGTTTTTGGATCTGTGGTCCATAATATAATCTTCTTCTAAGAATCGAACATTGGTGCTAACAATGACCTTATGATCCTTAGAATTATAAAACAAACCACCCTTCGTTCCCTTAGGATACCCTACAAAGAAACAGACTTCTATCCTCGGTTCTAACTAACCTACGTTTACTTTCAGCACATGTGCTGAATACTCCAAAATCTGAATGTGTTTCAGACTAGGCTTACGTTCGATCCATAATTCTGTGGGGCTAGAAGGTACTAACTTAGAAGGTACCAAGTTCAAAATGTAAGTCGCTGTCTCTAAAGTGAGTCCCAAAATAAATCGGGTAAACCTGAATAACTGATCATAGATCTTACCATCTCCACAAGAGTCCTATTCTTTCTTTCTGCTGTAGAGTGCCAGGTGCAGTCAACTGGGATGTAATCCCCTCTGATGATAAGTAATCCTTAAACTCTCTAAAGAAGTATTTTCCACCACGGTCGGATCGTAGTGATTTGATACTTTTATCCAGACGCTTTCCGCCTCTGCCTTGAATTCTTTAAATTTCTCAAAACATTCAGATTTACGGTGCATTAGGTAAATATATCCATACATTGAGTAGTCATCAATGAAACTAATAAAGTACTCAAAATCACCTCTAGCCCGAATTGTCATAGGACCACACATCATAATAAACCAACTTCAATAGTTCTTTAGTTCTATAGCCATTGGCCGAAAAGGGCCTATTAGTTATTTTACCTTCTAAGCAAAGTTCACATACTAAAAGTGCCTCCACTTTCAATAAATTCAAAAGTCCATATGCAACCAGTCTGTTTATTATTTTTAGATTAATATGACCTAAGCATAAGTACCAAAGAAACGTTTGGTTCATTAAAAAATGAAACTTTCTCATATATGGTAAATTAGATGCGTTATTCATTTCAGTTAGTTACAGTGTAGGAGAGATTGGAGTAATAATATAAAAATCATCCACCAATGTACCAGAACAGATGACCCATTTATTATCCTTAATAACCACAGAGTTATTAAAATAAACTAAATATCCGTCTTTAGCAAATCCAGTAATGAAAACTAAATTTCTTCTAATGGCAGGTAGATAAAGAAAATCTCTTAATATTAAAATTCAATCTCTACCAAAACTGAAAGTGACATCTCCTACTACAACTGCTGTTACCTTCGTATCATTACCCATATGCAGGTAAATCTCCCCATCACTAACTTGTAAGATTTTTTATAACTCCTACAATGAATTACAGACATAATTAGTGGCTCCCATATCTACACTATGTACTAGTAGATAACACCGCTAAAGATGTTTTCACAACCAATGAATAGAAATTATCCTATTTATTCTGCCTTCTGAGAAATACTATACGTAGCTTTTTCTAGTGTCGGGTCTGGTTGCAGTGAAAATATCTGTCTTTCAGCATATTCACACCAGTCCGTGACCTACTAACTACCCTAAAAATCGTGTCTCCCTGTTTCTAAACATTTTTCTTCTTCAAACCTTTTGACCCAGAGGAAAAACCTTTTTTTTGAAACAAACACATTTCTTAGTATTGAAAGAATACCATTCGTAGTTAAAGTTATATCCAAATTACTTTTTCAGTCAACAAAAATCGGTCCCATAAGTTTGTTTTCTTTAAGTATTAAAGCAAGTGGGTTGAAAACTATTTTAATCCTAAGAATCACATAATTAAAAAAAATCGTTAATTATGATGAGCAAAACTTTGGATTCATTTTAATTTGATTTTCTCTACCATTTTAAAATTAATTTTTCGACAGCCTTGTAACCTAAGAATAGCATGTCTCGATAGGAGGATGTCTACTATCCTTCATAAGACCAGATAAGCTAATTTCTTTTAATTTTACTATTTAGGCAACTGACCATGCAAAGTAAAATTAAATAGCTGACATAAGTTTGGTATAGTATATAATAGCAATGACTTAGATGGAAATGATACTATTATATACAGTTAAGTGTTAACTATCACATAATTCCAATTTAATCGCTTCGCAAATGAACCCTTCAGATGGAGAAGTGATCCACACTAACAATTATCTAGAATTATCCTTAAATGAGGTTTATACTTACGATATTGCAATTAATTTGTCCGTTGAGGATGAAGGACTTACTGTCGACATGCAGGATTTAATTATATCACCTACAAACTGGTGATGGAGACTGCGGGATTTATCTGTGAATAAATTTTCTCTCCTGCTTAGATTTTTAAAATATTTTTTAGGATTATAAAAATTCGTTTAATTAAAATAAGTTTATTAATTTTGAAAGCCACACGATCTGAAAAAATCAAACATCTTTTCGTGTACACGATTCTAAAAATTCTAGTTTATCAAATCATCTTTTAGTGTTTAAATGCGTAACAAATAAAATTTAATAAATGCACAGTTTTTCCTCCGACTTTTCAGCTAAGGTAGTAATTAAAAATATTTATTTATTTTATTTTTCATTCCATACTTTTCGAAAAATAATAGTTTATTTCGATTAAATATTTTTTCATTTAATTAATTCAAAATCTAGAATTAATTCGCATATTTTTCTAAGAAAATCAATTTTATAAAAAAAATCATCTTAAACGTAATATTTTGTAAAAAAACAAAATATCTAAAATTTTTCCATTTAATTAAAATTAATTAATTAAAAAAAATTATTTTATTTTTCATTACAAAATATTTTAATTAAAACTGGATTTTTGAATTAATTAAATTAACATGATAAATAAAATAGATATGCAATCATCCATGCAGTTCATATATATATAAACATGATATTTATATATCCCAATTTTATGATCCAAGCGAAATACAGAGGTATTTCAATTTTCCTAAGAGAATCGATAGTTTCAATCCATGTTCGTCTTTGATTCAATGTCCTTATTGTATCGGGATTTTCTAATACTATCTTATATATTAATATATATCAAATAAGTCTTGTATATATCAGAATATACATCAAAACCAGCCTCGAGAGAGAGAAAGTCGCCAGCAACCACAAGCCACCACCGACACCATCTTGCTGCCACCTTCAGGCAGCTCCTGCCGCCTCATTCGAGTTCGATTTTTGGCGAGTTTTATACCGTTGGAAAGCTATCAAAATATTAAATTTTTTGTAAAAAAAACTGCTCAAAACCAGTACAAAAAACAACCAAGAAAAATGGCCCGAACCTCAAACAACACTGCTGCCTGCCACAACACTGCGCTGCCAACTTTTTGAGGCTTTTTTGACCTCTTTCCTAACTTAATTTTTGACGTACTTTATATCAAAAGAAAGATCTCTAAAAATACTAATTTTATATGAAAGAGTCTGCTCGAAAGAAGCCTAAACAATTGCTAAAAAAAATGCCCAAAGCTGCTGTTATTGTACCCCAGCACCGCCGCCTTTAACCGCCAACTTCCCGAGGCTGTTTCGGTCTCATCCGAACTCCGTTTCGACGTTCTTTATACCGTTGGAAAACTCTCGAAAAGTATAATCTTTTTGTGAAAAAATTCTCAAAAATAGTTATAAAAATTGTCAGAAAACTGCCTGGAAGTTGCTGACGTTGGGCGCCGCCGCCACCTACCTGTTTGCTGCCTGTTTGGGTTGTGATTTTGGTTCAGTTTTGTTTCTAATTTTTAATAGTATTTTGAGGTATATTTTATTTCTATTTTATGTTTAAAAAATTCTCAAAAAAAAGTCCTAAAAATAGCCTAAAAATAATAAAAACCGCCGCTAGCAAAGCCGCCAGAACCAGGCTATTTTAGTAATTTTTTCTCGTTATTTTTGACTTATTTTTCTGCTATTTTTTATTTATAAATACTGCAGAAAAACTAACCCAAAAAATTAGTTTAAAACCATAAAAAACTTATCGCGATCTGTATCCCGTTAAAACCCGAACCACCGCCTCCGTTCTTTGTGTTCTTGGATATGTTCAACATGTTCTTAAAAAATCTAAATAGATATTTAAAAATATAAAGTTAGCTATTACATCGATCTTATGTCTTGAAGACTCACATTCAATCAATCACGGTCAATCCTCGTGACTAAAAAAATAATTATCATTCACACCATTCAATCAAACATGAAAAATAAATGTCAATCATAAAATCAGGATTAGAACACATGTAAAACAAAGTTAGCAATAGTTTCAAAATTACCTGATCCTAATAACCAAAAATAAAAAATAAAATGGCTCTAATACAAATTGTTGGAGGCAAGACTGTTAAGATCTTTATTTTTATAAATTATTAAAACAAAATTAACAGAATGGGCAATTGCCAAAACAAGTTCTAGATAATACTTTTAATGACGAACAATCAAAATAAAATTCATGCATCCGAGGTTAATTTAGAAGAATACCTTTTTACTGGTCAAATCTTCAACTACGAGTTGAATTCGAGTTGAAGCTCATGTCAGATCTTCTACTGTATTCTTTTATGCGATTCCCAGATATAGTGTGGATTATAATCCTCTAAGAACTCGTACTGACAGAACCAGGACAGTTTTAGTCTTAGAAGATAAGTTATGAAACTGGTTTAGCCTACCCGCATATTTATAGGGCTACAGTAGGGACCTGAGAAGTAATATGAGTAAAACTTCCAGTGGAACACAGATACGTATCATCGGTTTTCACAATTAAGAAAACCTCATAGCGGTATTGTGAGACCCTAACCAGTTTTAATGTTTGCGATGTTTGGACGTGTTGTTTATTATTTTTATAATAGCATGTTTATGTGCGTTTTATGCATATTCGAGCTTAGAGATCCATGTTGGGTTGGATACCAGGGCCGTTGGGTGTTATGGTACGAATTATAAAAAAAAAGATATTTTTGTGGCCCTATAAATATCTCGCATTAGATATTTTCAAGAGAAGTTTTCTCTTTTTCTCTCTGCCTTCTCTCTAACTTCTCGGGAGCCTAGGGCTCGATTTTTTATGATTCAACAGTAGATCCTTAGTATCCTCATGGTGGGCTACGCTTACATCCAGACAGAATTTTATTTCAATAAAGTTTGTTTTTGCACGTGGATCGAGGCATCAAGCTTTTGGCTCAATGAGGTAGGATCCTAAACTCTTATGTCTTAAAGGGGTGCTACGTGCAATTATATGTGTTTTTACCGTTTAAAAATGCATGAAAAGTTAGTTTATATTTCAATAAATCAAGTTTTGGTTTAAAGGGAATTTTGTGTTTATTTCGGTTGGATGGAATCGGGTTTGGAGTGTTCCTTTCGAGGTTTTGGGGTAGTTTCGGGTTTGGGCACATCTGATGGTGCTGAGAAGGTATTTGGAGGCTTTGATTTGAGGTTAAAATGGTGGTTTGTGAGTGTTTGAAAGTTTTAGGGCTTGGAACTCAAAACAGGGAAAATCTAAGTTTTTCTCGGGTGCCCACCCGATGTCTGCTCGAGCGGACTAGCTGCGAAGAGCCATTTTCTTTTGATCATATCTGCCTCATTCGAACTCCAAAGTGGGTTGTTTTTGTACTCAATTTGAAGAACCGAAAGTTTTCTTTCCAATGACACCTCTCTCACAATAAAATTCATTTTGTAGAAAAAGTTATGACCAAAAGAGTAAAGATATGTCAAAAATTTCTAAACTGTTTTTCATCCGTTTTAGGCCAAATGTCTTAGAAAAGCTTATTTTTCATCCTTATTGGAACTTTTTTATCAAAGTTCTTATTCCTTGGGAGTTTGTTTGTGGGTGTCTTACGTGACCCAGGTGTCGGGGTGTGACAGTGACAGTTGGCCAGTTACGCTACGTGCAGTTAGATGCTTTTTCGCCGGTTGAAATGCTTTATATATCATGTTTTGTGTTCAAACCTTGTTACTCAGATAAAAGCATGTTTTTACGCTTTTTTCTTGGTTTATTACATGACTCGGATGTGTGGATGTCTGTAGTTTTCCAAGAGATGGCTTTGAAAATGGAGGTTTTGTGAAACTCTTGAAAAATGTATTTTGGAGGTTTAGAACTAACCCTTGGGGTTGAATCTCAGCTTTTTAAACATTTTGATGGAAACATGGTTTCAATGCCAGTTTATCTCCATGGTTGATAGATATTGGATCTTTTTATACATGTTGATATATAACTATTTTATGGGTTTTTCGTGGTTGAGCTACGTACGATTTTAAAATGATTTCTATAGATGTACCGTGATAGTGTGTGTGTGGATGTGGGCCTGTAGTGCTCCTCGGTAGAATTCCAGAAACGTGCGCAGAGTAGGTCCCTACATGCCTTCGGGTTAATCCCCGTAAACGAGGTGGTGGGTGCTTAGTACCCTCGAATTTTGGGCCCGTAAACTAAGTGGTCGTTGTTGTAAATCCATATAAAACTTGTCATTACCTAGCAAACCTTAAGTAGTTCAGGACTAGGGTAATGGGCAGGTCATTGTTGTAAATCTATTTTTTTCCCTTTTCCTCGGCTATATGATCCAAGTGGAAAATATTGTTTTGTCCTCGGCTGTGTGATCCGAGTGAAAAATAACGTTTTCTTACTACTTTTTCTTTAACTGTGAAACGTTGTTTGCAATGTTGAATTGCTTGGTTTTGAGGATGGAAAACCTTTTGAGACTCGTAGAAGTCTGATAGAAAACTTGGGGTTTTATGAAGTAAAACCGTTTTGAGACTCATGTGGTTGAGTCAACTATATGCTATGTGATTGCATATCCTGCTTTACTGCATTGTAGTCTGTTTGTATTGAATTTCGACTCACGTTGTGGGATTTGTTAAAAACCTTTTTCAGCTGAGCGTGGTCCTGTAGGTTGACCTTGAGGTGCCCGAAGGGGGCTAATAACAAGACTTCTGTTTTATCTGGATAGGTAGTTCATACCTTTTTTGTATATGTTTCATGTTTGGATGTAACATGTTGTACATCATATGTATTTCTTATGGCCGTAGGCCGATGTATGTATGTTTTATACTTTCGAGAGAAACCTTAGGTTTGTTGTATTTCAGTTTCGATGGTTGTTCATGGGCTTTTCGTGTGACCCAGAGTTTAGGGCGTGACAGGTATCTCCAATTATAGAAAACCAACAGCGATTTTAACAATTTTCATAAAATACTAAAATACAGTTCGCACCACTAAAGAACTATAATTGCACTCTGACCACAATCTCAGGACCATCTAGCATTGAGCTCCTGTTATTAAATGCTTACAATTTCTCCCCACGTTAAGATTCTTCATACCCGCCAATTAAATTTAATTGCTGACAATTTAATTTAATCGGCATCTTAATATTACTTAAGCCCTTCCGCTTAACTTATTTGACCGCCAGATAATTAAATCCATCTGCAGGTTTGGTCTGATCAAAACTTATAAGCTTTCTTGAGGGGATATCGTCAATCCCGATCTTTCGGGTCGTGAATTTTGTCAATAATTAATATCTGTTATATAAATAATACCACTATCCAACTCACCAAAAATATAGACCCATATAAGATTGCACCTTCTAATAAATCAAAATAACAAATATTAAATATACGTAAATTAATAATTATTTCAGAATTAAGAGGATAAGCACTATTTATAATAACTTTGGGGTGTGAATTAATTTATATAGTCAATATAAAATTAATTATCCCAAATGTCCCGTTCAATACACACAAAGTGTACTAGCACAAAGAATCAGAACAATTGACAACGCTATTATCTGTTTCCCGTAACTAAGATAGGCTTACTAAAACTCTGTGCTACAGTTGTACCGATGGTATATCCATTTCCATCTAAACTGGGAACATAAAACTTATATTCTGCAAGAATCTAGAATCTGATCTTCTATGCGCAAGTCGTACTCTGCACACCAGATTAAATACTATACAGAATATCGAACATCCATGTATAATATTAAAGAAATGATACACATACATTGCTCATAAAAATTCTCATAAAATAAAATTTTAATTTTATTAAAATTAAATTAAATACTAAAAATATAGTTTTTAGTATACTAACCCTAACACCAAAGCCCTGAAGCGAACTCTCTAAACCTTCTAACCAAACTCACAATAAAATATTCTACAACGCATATCATATAACACTCAATACAATTTAAAGTCAAGAAAACAGACAAATTTAATATTTACGGCAATGTAAGCATGTATAAGAACAAGTATACAGGTGCGTGATGTAAATGAATGCGATGAAAATGCACAATCTGACATATATCTAGAACCATAATATGAATTTCACGCCGAGAATTTTAGAGTAAACTTTATGAGAAATTGATCACCAAACCTATTCTCGCCTTGATTTCATGCCTTAACTGTTTTACTCAATGACAACGTCGTGGGGGTGGGCTAATAACATCCTTATTCCTGATCCCTGGCCAACCAAAACGCGCACAAATACCACCTTAAGGACAAGAACGCTCGTTTAGCGCTAACCCAACGTCTAGATTATCAAAATTAAAAGGCTAGTGATAAACTCATGGTGCCTAACCCCTTTCATAATAAACAATCTCCCAATTCATTTTCAAAATTGTCAACCAGGGACGCCCTTGGTTCAAGACCACACAAGGAATGATTTCCACATAACCCAACCCATAATGACTGGTACAAAAAGGGACTCTGATATGCCAAGATGCAAGTGTGGTAATGCTCATAGTGTGCAACATGTTTCTCATGTACAACTAATTATAGCATGGCATCTAAGCATGGTATAGCATAAGGTATAATTCATTAAATTATAGAGTACAAGTATATATGAAACACAAGCTATAATTCATGAGACATAGATTTAACCTAGCGGCTTGGATTCTACTCATCAATTAATCATTTTCATACACCAATTATCCAACATAATTCATTTAAAATCTATATCTTTAAGTCTCACAATATGACATGCCACTTATACACTTAGCCAAATTAAAGTAAATGTTCAAGTGTCAAATTAAAAATCATAACAGTGTTTTAGGGAACCTAGACATGGTGTTAAGTTCTAATTTCTAAACACCAATTAGATAGAAATATTTTCTATAACTTTTATATTTAAAACTAAGGTCAGATCTTTTGGTAAAGGGGTCATTTATTATTTCATTTAAGAGAATACCATTCAACACTTAATAAAGAAAAGTACATAATTTGGGCCTCTTTGGCCTCAGTTTTGGGACATCAAATTAAGAGCTATGGGTCTGAATTTTGGATATGTAATGTGTCCCCTACAAGTTTTATGTTTAGTGCTAAGGCTAGCTGATTGGAACAAGTTAAGGATTTTGGTCATTTTATAAAATAGGTTCAGTCAGCTATAAAAGGTTCAGCAGAACTTGGTTTCAACAAAGAATGCATAAGCGTTTTGGGGAATCATCCGAGGGTATCTGTCACACCCCAAAACCCAGGACCCTTTTCAAAATAAACATACATTCTATACATACATAATATAACGCCTCAAGACTTACAAAACATTCTTCTAAAAAGGGCAATACATGTAACTGTACATGATTCTATACACAAAATAAAAGGAAAGTCTAAAGAGTCTTCCGCCACCTCGGCTTCTCAAGGCCATCTCTCGTGATCACAGTCACCTGAAAAAAGTTTTCACAAATCCCACAATGTGAGCCGAAACCAAATAGAAACAGACTATAATGAAATAAAGCATGATATGCAATCACATAGCATAAAATCGACTCGACTACACGAGCCTAAAAAATGGTTTTCCTTCCTTAAAACCCAATGGTTTTCCATCAATAAAACCATGCATTTCAATGCAAATAACGTTCAACAGTTAAAGAAAAGCAGTAACAAACGTTATTTCCCACTCGATTCACGCAACCGATAATAATCCTTATATACTGACCCTGTCACATTTGGGACAAAGGTAACAACTCTAGACTCCTGCCTATTACCCTAGACCCAAGTCATACAAAGACCCGCTAGGGAATAATAAGTTCTATACGAAGTCACAACAACATACGCCTCCCACTAGGGCAACCACTTCATTTATGGAGATTAACCTAAAGGAGCAAAGCACCTACTTGCGCAAAATTTTTGGACTTTTACCGATGAGCAATGGCAGCATAAATACACACGCACTGTCACGACACATCTATCGAATCATTAAAAATCAACACGTAGCTCGGCTACGAAAATATTTAAAACCATACATTATCCATGTACAAAACATCCAACGAGCCACCGCCATGTCATCCATAAACCTTGGAGACCAAATAACATTATCAAAATGTTTCCACCAAAACATTTAAAAATCGAGACTCAACCCTAAAGGTTAGCTCTAAACCTCCAAAAGCTAGGTTTTCATAACTTTTTATAAATTCCTTTGTTTTCAAAACCCCTTTTTGAAAACCACGGACCTCCACAAGTCTATCAACATGAAATAAACCAAGAAATATGAAAAATAAGCTTTTTATCTGAACAAACATGGTTTAAACATAAAATCCAACATGTATAGCATTTTTCAACAGTAGAAGAGCATATAATTACATGTAATACCCTTTAATGACAAGATAGTCTAGGATCCTACCATGTAGACTCAAAAACTCGACACCTCAAAAAATGCACTTCATCGAAACGAGATTCCATTCGGATGAACGTGAAGCCCTCAGCACGAAAACTAAGAATTCACTATCCAATCGCCAAAAATCATGCCTGGGCCCACCAAAAAGCTAGAGAGAATGTGGAGGAAAGAAAAGAAACTTATGCAAGAATCTAAAGTTTTAAAATATCTTCCAAAATGTTGATATTTATGAGCCCATCCTCACACATGAAGTCAGTCGACTGAACCCACCAAGTCAGTATATAGAAAAGCTACTAGAAAAATCAAAAATTCTCCACCGCCACAGGTCAATCAACTGAACATCCAACCTCAATCAACTGAGCCACCAACTAGGCCACCCAGTCGACTGAACTCACCCCCTAATCGACTGAAAAGCTACTGCCCACACATTGAAATTTCACCAGTGTCCAACCGACGAAAAAACTTCAAAATGGTTCACAACCCTAAAAACAAACCAGCCTTTCTAAACCCAAACAAGCGTAAAACACATACATAAAACACATATAACATGCTGCTGTAAAATAATGAAACAAAACTCAACGCAACAAATATATAGATAACGAAAAAGTAAAGGAACCAGGTCTCACAACTCTCCCCCTTAAAGGAATTTTGTTCCCGAAATTCGCTGCAAGGTCACGAAGCGAATAACTTTGGATATCTAGCACAAACATCGGCATCAAGCTCCCATGTCACTTCCTCAACACCATGATGAAGCCACAGAAACTTGACATAAGCAATGGTCCTCCCTCTCAACACTTGTTCCTTCGTGTCCAAAATCTTCACAGGTCGTTCCTCATAAAAAACATCCTCGTCCACCCGTAACTCAGCCCAATCCAACACATGTGACAGGTCCAGCTCGTACTTCCGTAGCATGAAAACATAAAACACGTCGTGCACAGACGACAACTGAGGAGGCAAAGCCAAATGATATGCCACCTCTCCAATCCATTCAAAGATCTCGAACGGCCCAATAAAACGTAGTGAGAGCTTTTCGCTACAGCTAAACCTAATCAAACCTCTATGTGGCGAGACTTTCAGAAACACGTGGTCCCCCACCTTAAACTCCAAAGGTCTTCTCCTCTGATCAGCGTAGCTCTTCTGGCGACTCTGAACCGTCACTAAACATCGGTGAATCACAGCGATCTTCTCTGTCATTTCCCACACTAAGTCGGATCCCAAAATTGCGATCTCTCCCACATCTGTCCAACACACTAGTGATGTACACACCCTGCCATACAAAGCCCCATAGGGTGTCATCCCAACATTAGACTGATAATTGTTATTATACACAAACTCGGCTAACGGTAGGTGATCTTCCCAAGACCCCCAAAAATCAAGCACACAAGCTCTCAACATATCCTCCAAGTTCTGTATAGTACGTTCAGACACACCATCTGTCTGCGGATGAAAAGCAGTACTGAACATCAATCGTGTCCCCAAAGCCACCTGAAGACTCTACCAAAAGCACGGTGTAATGCGCAATCTTGATCAGAAACAACAGATACAGATACCCCGTGTAACCGTACAACCTCACTGACATACAGTCTACACAGCTTGTTTACAAAATCCTTCACGCGAATGGAAAGAAAGTGTGCAGACTTTATCAGCCTATCGACTATAACCCAAATAGCGTCATGTCCCTTAGGTGATCTAGGAAGTCTTGATACAAAGTCCACCATGATGTTCTCCCACTTTCATTCTGCTGGAAACGCAGAAGAAAAATTTAGAACCGGCGTCGTGACCATAAAAAACAGCGCGTGCGTTTTTCATGAAAAACGATAACATCAAACAGATATATTACTATTAAATATACCTTCAAGAAACTTGTTCAAGTTTCTATGATGTAGAACAACGATCCGAGGCGACCCAATGATCTTCTCATGTATATCCCGACGCACACGACGATCCCGGCTAGTGGGCACCGATCCAGATCTTCGTGTTTTTCTCCTTCTTGGTTTTTATCTCACACCTCTCTCTCAAAACCAAAGGAATGTACAATGGGAGAGAGAAGGGGGCGGCGGCTTTGGGGAAATTAGGTTAGGGTTTATTTTTCTTGAGCCTATTTATTTATATATAGAGAATGTATCTCTTAAGATATATTTGGCATCCATATATCTCTTAAGATATATTTGGTATATATATATATATATATATATTTCTAAATAATATCAAAAGATATATATACATCCATAAATAAAATCCCACCACCTAATTAGGGCCAGCTACCTAGGGAGAAAACCCTAGGTGTGCCAAAAGACTAAAGCGCCCCTCATTATTTAATTTAATCCCCGAATGTTC